>APFE030234685.1:86396-117449 GCA_000404065.3 Pinus taeda | reverse complement strand
GATTCTGACAGTGTGCGGCCTAGCAAATGGACTTCGATGACAAGGATTTTATGCGGTTGACCCATAACCATGATGTTGGTTGCTGATGAAGTAGCAGGTGCCTAAATAGCCTGGGTGGGAGGGCACGTCTCCAAATAACCCAAGCTGAATGCTGCTATGTTGAAACTGATGAATGTGAAGCAGGTGCCTACTAAAGTGGGGTGGGAGGGCACGTCTCCAATGGAACCCACTCCGAATGGTGCTTCAGAATTAAAATGGACATAACTTGGCCAATATAACTCAGAATATTTATTATAACTTGTTTTTGGAAGCAGAAGGATCATTTTGCATCTTCCCATGAGTTGGAAATCCTTATCTGGACACTCTGAGATCTCAGATTCGCGCTGCAACAGTTTCCGCCGTCACAAAAATTCTGATAAAATAGCTGATTTTAAATCAGCGATATCTCCCACATTCGAACTCCGATTCGACCCATTTTTTTTTTGAAATTGGGTAATTTTTCGAGAGGAATCCAGATCTGGTATTTGTTTTTGTAAATTTTGTACCAAATGTTTCAGATCTGATTTGCAAAGTCGCCACCCAAAAAAAATTCCTGGAAAAAAATGAAAAAAGAAAAATTCTTCCTGCTTGACCCAAGAAAGTGGTTTGTGGAGGTTGTAGCACATGCCTAAAGTTTGTTGAATATTGCTTCAAAATTTGAAAATGGAATGTGCATGAAACCCTCATTCCCATGAAATCGTAACCTGCATTGATACCACTGATCCAGATTTAAACAGGAACGCAACAAATTACAAAGGTAACCATAAACACAGATATGCAGTGGAATAATACTTCATTTCATTAATGTAAAATACTGAAAATATGCTTACAAATAGTTATGGAAATAAACCAGCTAGGGCGATGATAGCTTATCTCTGAGAAGAGATGTGGTGGCTACATGCCTCTGAACTGTGTTACAATGAGGCTCGAAGGCCTATTTATTGTTGAGAAACAATGGAAAACCCTTAAATTCCAAAACCTAACCTCAGAGAGATGAAACGCAAACTGTGGCCCGTTGGGTAAATGTCATCAACTCCGGTAACTTTGGCATACGATCTCCGTTTGATGCGTACAATAGCTCGTTAGAAAGATCTATCCGAGCACTACCACTTTGGGAAGGGCAACATCAATCCATGGACCCATGTTGCCCCCAGATTTCCAAAAAAACATCGTTTAGGGCCTCAAAACGGCTCCGGAAGTTCAGGACCCGAAAAATTGCTAAAAATAGTAAACTGTGCTACAATTTAGGAAACTGAAAAGATTGAAAGAGACAGTTGTGGGGGTCCAAATGGGATAGGTGGGTGGCCACCAACATTCACTGGATCAATAAATGCCAATATGACCCTCTGGAGGGCTTGGACCCCGTCTAGAGAGATTAGACCCCAAGATGAAAACCCACCCGCAATCTTGCAAAAGATCCAATTCGTCTCCTCGCCTTCTAGTACAACATCATTAGTGTAATTGAGCAAATGAGCTTACAAGTCATGGAACCAAGTGGGTGTGAAAATTCCTAAGTCTAACAATCTCAGGAATCGTACTGCAACTAACTGAATCTACTTCACCTAGATTGTAAATTACATTAGAAACTTATTTTAGATTTCTTCTTGAAATATTGAAGTAAACAATTGAAGCAGCCTACACCAAATTAAATATGCTTCTGACACATAGAAACTGAGCAACGAAATACAAACACATAGGACACCATTATTTTTGGACAAATGTCCTTAGAAAAACCCAATGTGGGAAAACTGGTGCAACAGTTTTGAGGGTTTATTATTATTAAGTAGTAACAAAATTTGAATACATCGTTGAATCCCTCACATGTTTATTCAATTACAAAGAGAACATACTGGCTGACGCTTTGTGAGATTACCTCACACAATCACTGAGAAAAAGTGCCGGTTGATCCGGTCACTGGATGAGGTGCCCTTGGTAGGCTTTGCGCTGCCCCTACGTTGTCCCAACGTCAACTCTCCTAGGCACTGCGTCACCCAGCTAGGGAATCAATCTGCAACTCAGAGTCACTAAGCTCAGCCTCCTAGTCTCACCCCGACTTCCGACTATTGAAACCGACCTTGCTGCTAGATTTTCGACTTTCTCTCTCACCCTTTGCGCTACCTCTATGTGGCCCTGCGTCTGCCTGTGTGTTTGGGCTATTGGATCACCCTCTGCCTCTCTTTGCTATTGATTCTCCGGCTGAGAAAATCTCTCTAGAAGCTACCCTTGCCCCTCAACTGCAAGAGATCTCCTTAATCGAATTTTCCTCTTGAGAACTGCTCACTTCAGAAAATTGATTTCTTGATCTCTCTTGGTGTGTATTTTCCAAATGACCCTCAAGCCCCTTCTTATATCTTTCTGTTGGACAACCAATACCCTAGATCAACTCCTAATCAAAGGCTGAGATCATTTTGACTTGATCTCCGTCTTTATCTAGAAGATTCACCCACAATCAGATTAATGCCCATTAATATTTTAATTTTCCTAAGTTTGGACTTAGGAACTCCATTAAAAATATTAATTATTTTAATAAAATCGTCTCTGAGTGAAATTTCCCAAAACAGTTTATGGGTTCTTTGGAATGCATGTGCCCAAGCCTCCCTGCAAAATTTGAGGCCTAGATCACATCCGATGCTACCCCAAATCAACACTCCCTCTTAGCGAGGAATGTGCTCTAGCAATATATTGCTGCTGCATACTGCTCTGACTCTGAAGCATCGTCCTCTGCCATGCTGATGTCTGACATGTTGTCCACCAACTACTGCGCTTCTGCTGCAACTGTATTGTTTTATTTGAAATTGACATTGCCAATGCTACATTTGTACTACATCTCCCTCTCAAATGTTGCATCTGCTATGCTGCTAGCATTGCCACTGCTAACATTGCATCTGTACTGCAACTCAGTTGCTGAGAGAAGCTACTGAAAAACATCCAAAATTACTGAACTAACTGTGTTCAGTATGATACTACGTGAATGCTGGAACTGACTGATGCTAGTCTCTGCGCTGACCCTCTGAATTTATTGTGCTGTTGTTGACCTTTGCTTTGTGCCATCTGCATTGCTGTCAACTTTGCTCTTAGTTGCTCAGACTCTGGTGCTCCTAGCCACTACAATTGTCTCCTCGACACTCCTCGGCACCATTTGACATTAGTCCATCCTGCTACTCCTGATCTGGGCTCTTGTAGCAAGGTATTGATCCAAGAGGTGGATTCCGCAAGTATCCTGCCGATCTGTAGCTCTTTCGAACTACAAATCCAAATCAACCCACCTCCCTCCTGGAGGTATCTCGACTGTCATGGGGAACTCCTCTTCGATCTTTGCGGCTGCAACCTTAGGATCGTGCTTCTCATCCTTGCCCTTTTTCTACAAAGGACATTGGGATGCATAGTGGCCCATCTCGCCACATCTGAAACACTTCAATGTGGAGACGTCCTTCTTTCGTCTCTGTTGCCCTTGCTGCCCCTTCGATGCGAGGGCTGCATTCGCCTCCTCTTCCTTGGGCTTCGACCCACTGATGCTGCTGTTGCCATCAAGTTTGATCTTGACCAGGTCTCTCCTTAGCTCCTCTTGTTTTAGCGCCGCCCACATCTCATCCCAATTTAGAAACGCTGCTCTGCCTAGGATGCTCTGGACAAAGGCTTGCCACTCATCTGAGACAAAATTGAGGGCTAGTCTAACCAACTCTGAATCCCGAGGTGTATGCCCCACAGCAGACGACTCATCACTAGTTTCCTTCAGCTTTGTGAGGAATGGATCCACACGCTCTCCCTTCTGCTACATCTAAGCGGATCTTAGCTTCTGCTCTAAGTACATCCTCTACTGCTTGGAAGATCCCTGATATAATGTGGCCAAGGCATCCCACATCTCCTTAGCAGTTGCTCTACTAGCAACGTGACACACCACGTGATCATTGACTCCATCCAGGATTATCCTCTTGGTCTTTGCCATCTTAGCCTTGTACTTCTTCAGCGGATCTGCATCCACAGGTTCAGCTACCATGTTATCGACGTACGTCTTGAGGGCATGCTCATCTAGAAGGAAAGACATTCTAGCCTTCCAGATAACATAGTCAGATGCTTCGTCCAACTTGTCCTGATCCCGCAAACCACTGGTTGCAATCTCCTTCGAAAATTGTTGAACAACTCCCTCTTTCTCCCTTCTGTGTAGCTTCTAGGTTGACATACATACTCCCTGATGGAGCTAGTAAGTTTGCTGCTCCTTTGCTGCCCAACAAATGAGAAATATTGATTTCCTCCGCAAGAAACCACTAAGGAAGTATTCCCTCACTATGCGATCTACTTCCTTCTTCTGACGAATTTTCTACCCAACACTCAGCTTGCAGAAAATTGCGTCCCTCTAGCTTCGCACTGAGGCTCTCTACTTTCTCCCTTTGCCTTGGCAAATTCTCGATCTGGTAGTCTTACCTCTCTGTCGACTCACTCAGAGAGAGACAACCTCGAAAATATAGCCCTCATGGCTAGAACTGCACAATCCCTCAGGGGATTCGAACTACTGCTTGCTGTAGCAAGTTGGCCCTTGCTTCAGTGCTATATCTTCTCTTCCCGTTTCACATCAACAACTTTGATACCATGTGAAAATTCCTAAGTCTAACAATCTTAGGAATCCGACTGCAACCAACTAAATCTACTTCACCTAGATTGTAAATTACATTACAAACTTATTTAAGGTTTCTTCTTGAAATATTGAAGTAAATTACTGAAGCAGCCTATACCAAATTAAATATGATTCTGAAACATAGAAACTGTGCAAGGAAATACAAACACATAGGACTCCGTTATTTTTGGACAAATGTCCTTGGAAAAACCCAATGCAAGAAAACCGGTGCAACAGTTTTGAGGGTTTATTATTATTAAGCAGTAGCAAAGTTTGAATACATCGCTGAATTCCTCGCAGGGTTATTCAGTTACAGAGAGAAAGAGATACTGGCAGACGCTTTGTGAGATTACCTCACACAATCACTAAGAAAAAGTACCGGCTGATCCGATCACTGGATGAGGTGCCCCTAGTAGGCCCTACGCTGCCTCTATGTTGTCCCAACATCAAATCTCCTAGGCACAATGTCACCCAGCTGGGGAATCTATCTGCATCACAGAGTCACTGCTCTCAGCTTTCCGATCTCACACCCCGACTTCCGGCTACTAAAACTGACTCTATTGCTAGATTTTCTACTCTCTCTCACTCTCTGCGTTGCCTTTACGTGGCCCTGCTGGCCTTGCTGGCCCTGCGTATGGGCTACTGGATCACCCTTTGCCTCTCTCTGCTAATGATTCTTCGGCTGAGAAAATCTCTCTTTCTTCGGAAGTTGTCCCTGCCCCCCAACTGCAAGGGATCTCCTCAATCGAATTTCCCTCCTGAGAACTTCCCACTTCAGAAAATCTATTTCTTGATCTCTTTTGGTGTGTAGTTTCCAAATGGCCCTCAGGCCCCTTCCTATATCTTTCTGTTGGACAACCAATAGCGTAGATTAACTCCTAATCAAAGGCTCAGATCATTTTGACTTGATCTCTCTCTTTATCTAGAAGATTCACCCACAATTAAATTAATACCCATTAATATTTTAATTTTCTTAAGACTTAGGAACTTTATTAAAAATATTAATTATTTTAATAAAATCGTTTTTGGGTGGAATTTCCCAAAACGGTTTCTGGGTTCTTTGGAATGCATGCGCCCAAGACTCCCTGCAAAATTTGAGGTCTAGAGCACATCCGATGCTACCCCAAATCAACAGTGGGCACTTCATAGTGGCATGCCCTTCCATAATGGGCTTGAGAGTGTACAAGTGTTTCCAAGTTCATGAAGGAGGTTAATCAAGGGCCCTATTAAGTGGTTTCAACCTTTAAGGGAGTGACATGTGCATGGTATATTTGTCATATGGCAGGTGTCATGTTATATAATGATGGTACAGAGTGGGGTATCGGGGAAGGCTCCAAGCCACATGCTATGGTATAAGGGTAGCTATGATGAGGGAAGCCCACTTGGGTGTATAGATGTAGAAGGGAGCAATCGTGGTACATGAGTTACGCCGACCTTTGTTTTTCTACCCTTCTTGATATGCTTTTTGCCTTCTATTGGTTTTTCTTTTATAACTACTTGGGGCTCCAGGGGATGAGAGCATGATGCGAATGATATAGCAGTGAATACCCCCTTTAAGGTTGGATAGTTCATCACCCACCTGGGGTTGGGACAATCATGGGTTTCTTAGTGATGCAGGGGGTAAATATAGGGGCCCTAGGAACTAGGGTGATGGTCATGATGATAGGGGTAGAGCTCATGTTGGCTCTTGCCCACGTGCTAAATTTGTATGTCTTGACCATATTTTGCATTTTATGGTACATTTCTTATTGAGAGTGGCCAAATTATGCTTTTTACTTCTTTTTTTAGTTGCATCAACTTCTAGGGATCGTTCCTAGCTCGACCCAAAGTGTGGACAAGGGGAGGGGAGGCCAACTCATTGTGGACCCAATGGATAAATGTGGACCCGGATGGGAAGTATGTGAAAAGGAGTTATAATGAGTGGAGGGGGGGTGATGTATGTGATGTCAGTAAGTGGGACCACGCAACCAAAATTGGGTTTTCCCATGTAGTGCCACTCGTAAAGGTAGTAGCCAATAGAGGAGATCCCACGAGATTAGGATACAAGTTTAACCACCAAGTTGGACAAGGGGACAAGAGTACAAACCAGGCCCCTTCTTTCCACCAAATCCCCTCACTAATCCATTTCCAAAAGTGTCCATAATAAGTAAGCAAAAATACTCAACTACATAATGAAAGCCATACCTTTAGGTTTGGAAGGCCACCTTCAAACATACGATTGTAACAGATGGGTGAGGGTGCATAAGTCCTGGGTCATTTACCAATTGCATGGTACAACTGTGGCGCTGGCTGGGCAGAGGTGAACTAGGTGCATCTTGGTTGTCCAATAGTTGAATCTCGAGCAATCTCTAAACATCTCTGTGGATCCATGGAGTGTTGTCTACTGTTATGGAGGCCCATGGCTCTGAAGAGTCAATACACCCTACATGTGCCAATGTAGTCGTCTGGAGGGTTAGCACCCCGTATAGGGAGACCAAACGTAAAATGGAGACCACCTGCAACCCTGCATAAGATCCAATGCGTCCCTTAGCCTTCCAGTACAACAAGTCATCAAGGAAATCGAGTAAAAGAGCTTACAAAACATGGACAACAGGGGGGGGGGACTTCATAATGGCATGCCCTTCCATAGTGGGCTTTGGCATGTGCTAATGTCTCCAAACTTCAAATGGGGTTAACCAAGTATCTTATTAGGTGGTTTTTACTTCTAAAGGGGTTAGTATGTCCAAGGTACATACTTTAAAGTATGGTGGCATGTGATAAAGAGGTGAATGGAGTAGGGGATGAAATGGGCAGCCCTAGGCCACATGCTGGCGTACAAGGGTAGCTAATAAAAGGAAAGCCCACACTTGGGTATATAATGTATAGGAGGGAGCAATCATAGTACATGAGGTGCCCTGACCTTGATTTTTCCACCCTTGATTATATGCCTTTTGCCTTTTATGATTTTTCTTTAATTAACTGCTCGTGGCTCAAGGGGTAAGAGTATGATGTGTGAGATATAGCAGTGGATACCTCCTTTAAGGTAAGGTGGTTCTTTCCCACCAGGTGTTGGGACAATCATGGGTTCCTAAATGATAAAGGAGGCTCATCTAGGGCCTGTAGGAACCAGGGTGGTGGCCATGATGATGGGGTAGAGCTCATGTATTGGCTTTTGCCCATGTGCTAAATGTATTTGTCTTGGCCATCTTTGGCATTTTTGGTACATTTTCTTGTTGAATGTGGCCAATTATGCTTTTACCTTTCTTTTCAGTTGCATCAACTTTCGGGGCATCATTCCAGGCCAGACCCAAGGTGTGGGCAAGGGGAAGGGAAAACTAGCCCTATGTGGACTCAGTGGAGGAATGTGGACCCAAGTGGGAGAAATGATGAATGGGGCTATAATGAGTGGAAGGGGAGTAATATATATAGATGAGGGAGCGGGACCACGCAACCAAAATCAGGGTTTCCATGTAATACCACCCCAAAGTCGAAGGGTCAGTAAAAGAGAGCCCACGGGACTAGAATCCAAGGTTAACATCCAAAATGGGTCTAGAGAACAAGAGCACAAACCTAGCCCATTCTTTCTGCCAAATCCCCCCATTAATCCATGCCTAGAAGTGTCCATGATAAGCAAACTACAATACTCAATTACCAAATGACAAGGCATACCTTTAGGTTCGGAAGGCCCACCTTCAAACATATGATGATGGCATATGGGTGAGGGATGACATGGCTGGCTTAGGTGGTGGAGAAATGGCACAACGAGCTAGTTGGTCGCTGCTGGCTACCGGTTGAGGACCATCTTGGAGTTTTTTTTTCTCCTAGGGATATCACCCACAAAATGGTGGGTAACTAGAGGTAAGGGAGCAAACTCGGCTTCTGCTATGCAAATTGATCACTTTGGAAAATTTCTCCTTGCTCCGGCAACTTGACCTCTTTGAAGCAATTCGCATTGTTGGGAAACTCAACCTAACTGCAGATAAAATCAACCTCCCTTTATCTTTGAGAAATTGGAAATCGTGGTGAAGAATTTTGTCTGGCAACTCTGTCTTCAATCACTACTGATCTTAATCTACTAGTGCTGTCACAATATCCCTGCACCTTTGCTATCACTGCAAGTCTGTGTCTTTGATGTGTGCTTCAAATGCCCATTGATTTCCTCTTATAATCGATTGTTGGGCAATCAATGGCCACTATCTATTCTTAATTGATTGCTAAAATCATCTTGACTCCATCAAATGACTTTTCTAGAAGTCACTAGAGGAAAATCGATTAAACTCACTAAATTCCGATTAAGTAAACCATTTCCCTATGTTAGACTTAGGAAAATTAATAAATTGGCTAAATTAATGCTAATTAAGGCAATTTTCCTTAGAATTATTTTTGGGTATTGGAGAAAATTAATCCACTGTGTTCCTTAGCCTCATGGACACCATTTAAGACTAGAACACCTGTCCAAGCTACATAAAATAACACCAATTCCTTGGTGAGCATGCCTTGAACATCCATACACTTTTCCCATTGTTTCCATCAAATGTTAACAACTAATGAAGATGGCGTTCACTACTTATTTCTTTCCAATATGAAGTGGTAGTAAGCAAGTGAATTCACAACACAATGTCATATTTGATGTCTTTTTTCAACAAAATATGCATTTGTTTGGCAATTTGCAGTTTCCAAAAGTTCGCCTGGAATTGCTTCACATGTTATGACGAATGGAGGGCAGGGAAAGTAATAGTTGGATTACTGTTCGCTTTTTACTTTGTCTACTCAATTTGCTTTCTTCAATGGCTTATATTTGTGAATTCATGTTTGTTATTCGTTGGAAGGCAAGTTCATTTTCCATATGAAGAAAAAACAACCAAAGACAAATCCATATTTGCGTAGAAATAGCATTTGTTGAGCTCAGACAGCAGAATACTGAATCTAGAATACTCCAACAATATTTTCAAAATTCTTATTGCATTATCTTTTTCATTCCTGTACTTCTATTCATATGCCATCACGTCTGATGGTTGTATTTATGTTTTTGGTTTAGGTTCTGGCTCGTAAATACTTCTACAAGTCCAGCAAACTCGTTGCTAGAGGTCTGATTAAGTTGAGAACAAGTACATATTCTCATGGAGGTGGTGACTTGATGGATCAGAATGTGGAACTAGATCGTCGCATGCTGGATTGGATTGTGGGTCTTGATACTGAAATGAATGAGCTTGTTGAAGGAAGCCATCTGTACAAGCCAAAGGTATAAGTGGTATCAAATGTCTTCAAGCAGTGTATTTACATGTACTCACTGCAATATCCTTTTTCTATATTTCATTTACACATTTTAAATGATTCTATGTGGCTATTTATTTCCATCCATCAATTGAGCAGGTGTCAATGGAGCAGGTAGTGCTCCCTGATGAGCAAAAAGAAATGCTATTGTGGACTGCAGATAATTTTGGCAAATTTAAACAATACAGAAAGAATGCTGGTCTTGAAGATGTGATAACTTATGGAGCAGGACTTATTATACTTCTCTGTGGCCCATCAGGAACTGGAAAGACAATGACAGTCAATGCTGTTGCTCATCATCTAGGTGCAAGTTATTCACAAGGCTACTTATTAGGAAACCAGAAGGAACTCGTGGTGATTTTTTAACCTTCTCTTTCTGTTGTCAGGGAAACGTGTTCTTCTTGTAGATTTTCATTCACTTCAGTCAGTTTCTGGAGGAAGCAAGCAGAAGGACAATTCCGCTGACCTTTGTGGACTTTTTCGAGATGCTGATATGAATGATGCCATTATTTTTTTTGATGAATGTGAGGCTATTTTTGCGAAGGTAGAGTTGCAGCTATCAATTGAAATCATTCTCGGTTGTTTTTGATTGTCATGCTATGCATGATTATATATAGTTGGTAACATATGATACTGTTCTGCCACCTTATGCATGCATCACTTTTCAGAGAGAAGGTGGTGGAGATAAATTGCTTAATACACTTTTGACAGAGATGGAGCGGTATGAAGGAATTATAATGCTGGCTACTAACCGACCTTTAGATCTTGATGAGGCAATGCATAGGCGCATAACGTATATCCCTTCCTCCTTGAACACATATTTTCTCTTATTCCAACCGACATTTTTTAACTTATGTTTCTAGAAAGTTAGAAACCATGGCTCTTTTCTCTGTAGGTTTTTTTTTGAACATTGGTCAATTTGATTTTCTTATGTACCTCAGGTTCTTCTTATGTGTATGTATGTTTTATAATAAGCCATATTGTGATGCTCTGAACAAGTCATTAGCATAGTTGCAAATTTCAGTGATATATCATGTGTTTTCATTTCCGCAATACTATTGACAGAAAAATGTTCTGATATGTCATCCAAATATCACAAGATCATGGACAATATCAGCTGGGTGATGATATTTCTTGAAATTCTGGATTTTTTTGTTATTTAAAGGAAAAAAGGGATTGGAATGTAGAACAAAATGGTTACTCATTGTTACACTTTCCTGTGAAAAAGCCAGAGGAAGTGGGTTGCTTGATTTTTTTAAATAAAAAAACTGAATATATTAGTATTTTTAAAGTTTGCTAAGATTTTCTGATATGTCCAGTCAGTTCTTTTCTGCACCCTCGGTGACATATTTGACAACACGATGTATGAGACATTGGTCATAATAAAATATTAGCTGCAAAAAAGTACAAAGGCCAAAATATAATGTCGATTGACAAAATAATAAATAGTTGAATATAAATGAGATGATACAATTGAACAATGCAATACTTTGTATATTGCTTGAAGGGATTATGTCATTAGCAAACGGATGTGTTACAAAGTTTTTAGTTAATAATAGTTGTAATACTTTATATCGTTATATTTATGTTATTCTGGGTGCATGACACATACTGAGGGTTATGTTATCACTTCAAATCATCCTTTGGAGAAATCAGTCACTAGGGAGTCAAATGAACATTTGGGTAAGTTCTCCAGTTAGTGATACAATCCCTATAATTCCTGCATTAGTGCTTTGCTAACTAAGGGAAGTTATCCCTATGAAAAATTTCATAACTCAATTTCGATTTTTAAAATGTTATCAGAACCAAATCCAACGGGTGATGGAGAGGTTGAAAGAAGAAAATCAGCAAGGTAACGCTACACTAAGTCTTGCTAGTTAAAAGCTTTAAAAGTTGAGATCATGAGGAAAGGAGAACCACAAAGGATTTCTGAACAGTAAGCAACTTTAAATATAAAACAAATCTGTCTCTAGTAATCAGAGATGCAATTGCATAATTTGTTGAATTTTGTAGCTATGATCGGTCTTCATTTGAAATATATATGTAATAATAAATACAAGACATGTTCTTGATGTCAATTTCAAAAGAAAGAATTTTGAATTTTTAAATTTGAATTTTTGGCTCCAGGAAGGTCAAATCACCCCTTCCAGTGATAAAGTCGGCCCAGCTTGTTGTGGCACCCATTTGGCCTCCTAGAAGACTATCTATAAGGCATTCAACCTCCTCCTCTTGGCACAATTCGGAATCCGGATCTCACACAAGACACAATATCTTCTTGGAAAGAACAAGGTTCGTTCTTTAAGTTAAATACTCTAGAAGACTTGGAATATGTAGATCTCCTTTTGGGATACACAAATATATATTAAAATGTATGAATAAGAATGATGATACAAATGAGAATGAGGGTCTTGTATATATAGGCAGGTAAATACCCTTTCACAAACAGTCATGTCTATAGAGACATGCCTCTTCACTACTAATTATTAGTTAATTACATCATTGTTTGTCTATTATTATTTATATTATTTTTACTATTTATGTATATATATTTTATTCATAACACTTATGTTTTTCTAAGCAAAGTAGACGAGACAAGAAGGACGACGACAATCCAAGTATTTTCTCTCTCTCTTTCTTACCTTGTATGTGTGGATTTTCTCTCTTTTTGTGACCTCACACATGTGGAAGACAGACCGAGTTTCTGGCATATCTATGCAGTAGGACCGATGTTTTCAACGTGTAGAGGAAGGCTGAAATTTGACCCCAGCTGATCAAACCATGGTTGCGAGGGAGTGCCCCCCTTTGAATCCACTCCCTGTAATGTTCCTTTTTCTGGTGTTCCTCATGGCATGGTTAGGATGGACTTTCAGAGCTGGGGCAGACAGATCACAGGTGCATGTTTACTTCATCAGCGGGCCCAAGGGCTTCAGGAGGTGTTTCATGTGGTTTTGAGGGGTTTTTATGTGGTCTGATGGCATTCGCTTGCTATATTCCATCATCTGCACAGTTTGTCTTTTGTTCCGTTGCATTCCAACAACATTCAAAAACTTGAGTTATTAATGGGCGTGACTCCATAATTATGTTTAAGGTGGTATTTCGGGAGGACTACTTGGCAGAACACCTTAGTGTAATAGCTCATTGGAACTGGAACAAGAAGACCTATAGGATGGGATGGATAGAACTGATTTTCGATGGCTTGAGGAAACACGCTGGCCAATTTACCATTTTCCCACATTAAAAATAATATTTTAATTAAGGGAAATGTGCTCAATGATTATAATAATAATAAAATAGGAGCTTCTAGAGGGGTCTATCAGATCTATAAAAGAGGAGGAGGCCATTAGAGGACATATTGGATTTGATATTTCTTCTTGTATGAGAGGTTGATAACCCAGTTCTCTACTCTAGCAGTAGCCTCAGGACAGAAACCCTCGGGTGATTCAGTGAGATTGGGTGAGTACCCATCTCCCCTTAGTGAATTCATATAGAATTCGCAGGAGAGCTCAGCAGTGATATTTTAGTTCAATTTTGGAGGGCCAACATAGTGTGGGAGTAGATTCTTGAGGCCAGTTCCCCATCTTAGCTATTTCATTGTATCAGCATGTAAACCCCATTTTATATTATAATAAAGCTTATATTATTTTTTGCCTATCGTTTCATAGAATTGCATGCATTTTATCTGTTATATTTTACACGGCAATCTTCTGTTAAATGAATGATAATTAAATGGTGAAATTTGGGTTGAGTTCAATTTCTGCAAATTTAGTAAAATATCCGTTTGGGACATTATAGTGGTATCAGAGCCAATGCATCTTGCCACCCTGAGGCTTCCCTTGGGCCCATTACGGGTTGAGATCAATTTTGCATGGGTTAAGGGATGAAAATTTTTAATTGGGTAGAACCAGATCGAGTCCTCAATCTGGGTTCTATTTCCATGTGAATTCTCTGAGCGGATTTGCTGTCTATCCAAAGTCGTATCAAGGGCCCGACTCCATCTAATGAAGTGGCTAAGTTGAGGAGAATTGATGAGTCAAGGAAAATTTCTACTGTCTCAGAAGTAATTGATCTGAGGCACGTGAACGTGAACCCGAGAAATGCCGTTGATGCCTGAATGTAAATTCTATAACAAAAGTGTTGATTTGGGGTAGCATCGGATGTGCTCTAGCCACGAAAATTGGTGGAGAGGCTAAAGCACATGAGATATCCAATACCTAGAAATGGTTTGGGCAGATTCTAAACAGTTTGGGAGATATTAAAATAATTAATATTTTTAATGGAGTCCCTAAGTCTAAACTTGGGGAAAATAAAATATTAATATAAAACTGTGTTAGAAGGATTCAAAAGTCATGGATCAAGTCAGAGTTAATCTTAGTCATTGATTAGGGATTTAATCCTAGACGTTGAATTGTCAACGAGAAAAGTATAAGAGGAGGCTTGAGGGTCATTTGGAGAACACACTGAGTTGATCAAGAATTCGATTTTTTGGGGCAGGGCTTCCTGAGGAAATCGAAGGAGTGATAAGAGTTGCAGCTGAGGGGCAGTGAATACAGAAGCAGAGAGGCAGAGAGGGTATTGGGAGCATCAGCGTAGAAGCCAGGAGAGAGGGACGCAGAGCCAACTAGAGGCCATGTAAAGCTAGTCAGGGCCCATGCAGAGGCAGCCAGGAGCTGTGCAATGCCAGAGAGAGCCAGTGTGGGTGATGCAGAGGCTCTAGAGCTGACGTTGGGCCAGAGATGTTGACACTGGAGATTTCATGGGGCAGATTGGAGCTGAGAGCTGTGGGATTGTTCAGCTGGGCTTTTAGCCGAAATATCTGTCTTCGACTGAGAGGTACTACTGTCGAGATCATTCTTTGTTGGGTGTGCCGGTTTGGCACCTAGATTGTATTCTGAAACTGCTTAATAATAAAACCCTCAGATAGTTGCACCGGTTTTCCCGCATTGGGTTTTTCCGGGAACCTTGGTCCCAAAACAATGGTGTCACTTGTGTGCTTGTTTTTCCTTCAGGTGATGATTTGTAATGTGTTGAGCATGTACTTGTATTTATTTTCAGTATTTACATGATAACTAACTTGTTTATCAAACAGAAAATGTAGGCAGAAATAAATCAGAGAGTACATGAAGGATTTCTAACAGTTAGACTTCGAAATTCCAACATGGTATCGGAGCATGGTTGTAGATCATTGGAGAACTAAGGGCATCGACTGAGCAAAGCAGCAGCAACAGAAACAGCTGTCCCGAGTGACAGAAGTTGTTCCTAGAGGAAAAGCAGCAAGGAAGGGGCGACGCAATGCCTGCATCATCAAGTTTGAGCCGGGAGAAGGATTAGCACAGTGGCTGACACAGTCCCTAGAGGCTGACGCTGGGGTTTTCGTGGGGCAGATTGGAGCTGGGAGTTGTTGGAGTGTTTATCCAGGGTTTCAGCCAGAACATCTGTCTCCGACTGAGAGGTACTACTGCCGAGATTATTCTCTGTTGGGTGAGTCGGTTTTGGCACCCAGATTGTATTTTGAAGTTGCCTAATAATTAAAACCCTTAGATAGCTGCACTGGCTTTCTCGCATTGGGTTTTTCCGAGGACATTGGTCCAAAAACAATGGTGTCACTTGTGTGCTTGTTTTGTTTCCTTCAGTTGATGATCTGTAATGTGTTAAGCATGTACTTGTATTTTTTTCAGTATTTACATGGTAAATAACTTGTTAATTTCAGAACAAGTAGGCATAAATAAATCATAAAAGTACATCAAGGGTTTCTAACAGTTAGGCTTAGAAATTCCAACATGGTATTGCAGCACGGTTGTAGGTCACAGGAGAACTAAGGACATCAGCCGAGCAGAGCAACAACAACAGAAAACAGCTGTTCCAAGTGACAAAAGTTGTTCCTAGCAAAGAAGCAACAAGGAAGGGGTGATGTAGTGCTTGTGTCATCAAGTTTGAGTCAGGAAGAGGATCAACGCAGTGGTAGAGGGGAGCAGACTCGACCTACGCAGTGCCCGGTCATCTTTCTCAGTTAGGAAGGATTGACGCCCGTGGCTAGGAGGTGCGGATTTTGCTGGTGCTTGGATTGTGTAGAGCCTAGAAGCTCTAACCTTCAGTTTGCTAGAGATTAGGAGGTTGTGGGTAAGTTGTCGAGTGAAGCTGGTGGGGTATTGTAGTCAGAACAATACCTAACAGGGCAAGACCAAGGAGGAGGGAGTTGCTACCGAGGATTTCTAGCCAAGAAATCCAGATTAGTGGTGCAGTTGCACTAATGGTTGGAGTGGGGCCATCTTGAAATCGAGGTTCAAAGGGAGTCACACCAAGAACTTCTAAGAGGGAAGTAGAGGAGTAGCGAGATGGCAGCGAACGGGGTAAGAGACCTGGACAGACTGGACGGAGCCTCAAACTTCATAGTCTGGAAGGCCAGAATCTTATCCGTTCTAGATAGGAACCGTCTCAAGCAATTCACCTTGAGGACAATAGCGGTCCTAGTTGACCCGGCTGATAACGATAGGTACGAGGATGCAATGGCAAGGGCCAAGAGCATCATCCTTGACGGGGTCAAGGACCACGTAGTACCACATATTGCCGAGAAGAATACGACAAATGAGATGTGGGAGGCTCTAACAAAGTTGTATCAACATACTTCCGTGCGGAGGAAGATGCTACTAGAAAATCAGCTGCAGTCATACCAGATGCAGAAGGGAGAACAGATCGACACCTTCCTCGGTCTATTGAAGGAGGTCCGGGATCAACTTACTTCCATTGGGGCCACGTCGGATCAAGAATTGATGGTGAGAACAACCCTGAATGCAGTCTATGAAGACTGGGAGGTGTTTGTCCAGAGCATACTGGGTAGGGCAGCGCTTCCAGATTGGGAGGAAATGTGGGCAGCTCTTCGCCACGAAGTGATCAGAAGGCTGACCAAGGCAGGAAGCAGCGACAAGGGGGTCAAAATCAAGGAGGAGGAGGAAGGGGATGTTGCCTTAACATCTGAGGGAAAGCAGGAGAAACAGAAGAAGAAGGACCTCTCCAAGGTCAAATGCTTCCACTGTGGGGAACTGGGTCATTATGCGACCTAGTGTCCAAGGAAGAAGAGCAAGGGAGAGGCTTCCGCGACCAGGGCTGCGCCAGCAAGGGCGGAGAAGGAAGTTGAGACAGATGATGACTATGCTATGAGTGCTCACACGCTACTTGAGAGGAAGTGGGGAGACATCGAGCTGTAGTCAGACGGACTACAGGCGATGAGGGGCATGATTCTCGAGGTACCCAGCCTCTTGGATTATACCTTGCTACAGGAGCCCCAAAGAGGAATAGCAGTACTAGCGGATGTTAGTAGAGACAAATGCAGATGGAGCGACAGAGGGAGCTATAGTGCAAGAGTCCCAGGACAACGTGAGGCAACAGCGTGAGGTGCATGGAGATTTTGCAGCAGCACAGAAGTCAGAGAGGGAGAACTTGTCAGCGACCGAAGGAGTTTCAACATCGTGGGTGTCTCTAGCCTGACGGAGATGTCAGAATTGGGAGATCAGTTACTTACTTCTTAGTAATTGAGTTGTAGTGCAGTAGTTAGTAGTGGCAGTGCTATGGGCATCACGATGCAACATGATGAGAGGGGCTATCGTACAGATGCAGTAGTGGCAGTGGCAGGGCCATGGGTAGTAGTATATGATGCAACAGTGCAGAAGATGTTGGGTAGTAGGCCTAGCATCAGCACAGGGACTGATGCCGGATGATCAGGGTGATGCTCAGTGAGGAGTATTACTAGAGCACAGTCCTCGCTAAGAAGGAGTGTTGATTTGGGGTAGCATCGGATGTGCTATAGCCACGAAAATTGGTGGAGAGGCTAAAGCATATGAGATCTCCAATACCCAAAAATGGTTTGGGCAGATTCTAAATAGTTTGTGAGATATTAAAATAATTAATATTTTTAATGGAGTCCTTGAGTCTAAACTTAGGGAAAATAAAATATTAATGTGAATTAATATAAAACTGTGTTAGAAGGGTCCAAAAGTCATGGATCAAGCCAGAGTTAATCTTAGCCGTTGATTAGGGACTTAATCTCGGCTGTTAAATTGTCAACGAGAAAAGTATAAGAGGAGGCTTGAGGGTCACTTGGAGAACACATCGAGTTGGTCAAGATTTCGATTTTCTGTGGTAGGGTTTGCTGAGGAAGTCAAAAGAGTGATCAGAGTTGTAGCTGAGGGGCATTGAATACAGAAGCAGAGAGGTAGAGATAGTACCAGGAGGATCAGTGCAGAAGTCGGGAGAGAGGGACATAGAGCTAGCCAGAGGTTCACGCAGAGCCAGCCAGGGCTCACGCAGAGTCAGCCAGGAGCTGTGCAGTGCCTTAGAGAGCCAGTGTGGGTGACGCAGAGGCTCTAAGGGTTGACGTAGTGCCTCTAGAGGGTGACGTAGGGCGTGCTAGGGTGACGTTGGGCCAGAAAGGGTTGACGCAGTCCTAGAGGATGACACTCGGGTTTTCGTGGGGTAGATTGGAGCTGGGAGTTGTCAAAGTGTTTATTCGGGGTTTCACCTGGAACATCTGTCTCCGACTGAGAGGTACTACTGCTGAGATTATTCTTTGTTGGGTGAGCCGGTTTTGGCACCCATATTGTATTTTGAAACTACTTGATAATTAAAACCCTCAAATAGCTGCACCGGTTTTCCCGCAATGGGTTTTTTCGGGGACATTGGTCCAAAAACAACGATGTCACTTGTGTGCTTGTTTTGTTTTCTTCAGTTGATGATCTGTAATGTGTTGAGCATGTACTTGTAAATAACTTGTTAATTAATCAGAACAAGTAGGCATAAATAAATAAAAAAAGTACATGAAGGATTTCTAACATTTTGGTCAACTCAAAGCAATGAAAGCAGCCAGATTGAATTTTAAGGGGGGGGCGATTCTAGCGAAGCAAAATTCACAAGGGCCGAGCAAATCATACAATTGTCAAATTTTATTTTCACCATGTCAAACAAAATCACGTTTGTCTCTCGATCATTATCGGGCCATAAAATCCATCCGAACTTCATGTAACAAAATGCGCAGACAGAGCATAGTGTCATAAGAAAATTCATGAGATTCTGCGGCCAGGTCTATTAGAAACTGTGAATCAATATTTGCCTACAAAATCAAGTGCAAACCTAGGGCGTGATTTCCTTCAGTGGCAAGACAGGATCACTGACTCACAGTCGAAGCCAAGTTGAGCTGCCATATAAATTATGTTGCATGGCCATGTTTTGAGTGATACCAACGTGATTGATGGAGAAATGAGTATACAGTGCTTAGAGATTACATTGCCATGAAGACCGTGCACATTAACTCGATTTTGTAAATTAGCCGTAAGAGGAGTTAGCGTCATCGATCCATTGCCAAGGACCGACAGGGGCGAGTTTTGCAGGACTGGGTACATCTATTGATCAAATTTGTGTGTGGGAACGTTGTAGCATAGGGCAGGTTAAGGCTGGGCCAAAGCGACGTCAAGAATCAAGAATCGCACACAGTGCGCAACCAACCACACGGCAAGTGTTAAAATTGGCAACTAGGGCCAAACTCCATGTGGGTCTACTTATTCATGGCAGCTGATATTTTTCTTGGATTCCTCTCGTCGAGAGGTGTAGGATTGATCTAAAGATCATCCGATTCCCACATGTATTCATGGAGATATGAATTTATTTGTGGTATGGGACAATTCGTCATGGTCGGCCAACAACCAAATTACCCCCATTTGTGCTCAACATTTTAGTATTAAAAGAGGTGGCTTGCTAGTCATTTGGACACACTCTTCTTATGATCTCTTCCTCCCCACTTGTCTTTGGGTTTTGGTGGAAGGAGGAGTCACTAAGAGGATACGCTGCCCTAACTCTAGACTCTATCTAAAGAAAGTCTATACGCTGCCCTAAGAGGAGTTACCCTAGCCCTACTTATAGTCAAAAGGAGAAGGCATCTACGTTGTCTTATATGCAGTCAAAATGAGGGTCTCCTAGCAACAAGGATGAAGTTTCTAGCAAGACTTAAACATTGTCCAAAAGAAGTCTATATGTTGTCCTAAACACGGTCTCCACGCCGCAGTCAATAAGGGATTATACGCTGTCATGAGATGGTGTCCTAGCAAGCCTTAAACGTTGTCAAGAGAAGGTTTTCCATACGCTGCACAAAGGAACTTCAACGAAGAGCAAAGGGATAGCAAGTCCTAGTGCTAACAAGTGTTTTATGATGATGTTCTGATTGAAACACAATCATGAAGGATAGATGCTAAACGTTGTCATCCTAATGCTAAACGTTGTCAGTCTCCTAGCCGTTGCACTTAAGGCAACAAGAAGGGACACTTATATATACATCCATTATTCACTATCCTTGAGTATCATGAAGAGTGTAACTATAACCTAGCTGCTTTGCTAGGATGCAAGCAATAGCAAGCAGCTAAGGCTAGTAAGATACAATATTGCAGTGCAGTGATGGTGCAGTAAGGTGCATGGAGCATCATGGTGCAGTAAGGTGCATGGGCAGCATGGTGCGGTAGGGTGCATGAAGCAGCATGATGAATGGTGCAGCATAGTGCACAGTGATAGTGGTGCAACACAATGATGCATAGTGCAGCATGATGCATAGTGCAACGTGATGAATAATGCATCATGATGATGAAGAGTAGCATGTTGGGTACAACATGATGAGGTACAACTCAGTGATGTGCAACACAGTGATGATGGACATGATGAATGGTGCAGTATAGTGCATAGTGACAGTGGTGCAACACAGTGATGCATGGTGCAACATGATGATGAAGAGCAACATGTTGGGTACAACATTATGAGGTACAACTCAGTGATGGTGCAGCATGGTGCAACACAATGATGATGGACATGGTGATGGTTCAATATGGTGCAGCACAGTGATGATGGACATGGTCATGGTGCAACATGGTGCAGCACAGTGATAGGTACAACAAGGTGATGGAATCACCTGTGTTCAGATCAACTACCTCATGTGACATCTTCTTAAAGAAGATCTCTGCTCTTATTTTGACAAGTCAAAGTGTTGAGTTCTGATGTATATGTACTATCTCTCTCTCTCTGCTGAATTATTGAAGAACATAAGAAGAATTGATCAAGGGTTTCCCCACATTGGGGTTTGTCCCTGGCTGGCGCCACATCTTGTGTCCTCTTGTCTTGGCTTGTTTTCTGTGATTTATGTTTATGTTCTATCTGCATTTTACTATCATGCTAAATGTGATTGCTAATCTGGAATTGATATTGAGCTAATATGGAAAATTGAAGTAAATTTTCTCTCAGCATAGAACATACCTAAAACTTTAACACCAAGCGAATAGAGGAAACTCACAGAGAAATAAGTCGGATGATTGGAATTATGCTCATGGATGCAAGATCAAACGACAGGCAGAACTGTTAACGTCCCAACCATATCGATTGACTAGACCACATGAGCAAAATTTAATTGCAGATCTGGATTGTGTATTAGTCTGATCTGAATGCCTGTATGTTGATGCTGTGCTAGTGTTAGTTTTGGTAATAATCTGAATATTGCCGAGACTCCATCTACAAATTCATTACGCCAACAGTATACTCGGGATTATACGCTGCTAGATTCGACACAAGTCGTATGGGGTGTTCACGTAATTACAATATCCGATTTTGGAGATCAACGTGGAACAACTAAGGGAGATAACAACCATCTGGAATTGAATCCTCAAATCTGTGCCAGCGGAAGCGTTGCAGTGTGCACAAAAATGTCAGTGATGAATGGATTTGATGGGCGTTGATGTAGTTTCAACGATTTTAAGTGCATTGACTGCTTGCCTGTGCCGAGGATTGTGTGAGTGAGAAAATGGTGTCGGTCTACTTGTTGGGCATGTAATTGTGGGCGTCCATATTCCTGTTTGCTTAACTGGAGTATATTGAAGCGCTTCATTGTGTGAAAATTCTATCACTACAACATCTGAGTTACTTTGCCTACTTATTTTCAATAAGTTATTTATGAAATTCCCTCAATAAACATTAAAATAAACTATGCTACAGATGTCACACCATAATACAGAAACAAACACATGCATAAGAATCAACACATCGACACATATATTTTGGACAACAGTACCCGGAAAAACCCGATGTGGGAAAATCGGAGCAGCGAGGGAGGATTTTATTATTCAGCAATTCTTCAATACAACTGGGTGCCAAACTGGCTTACCCAACAGAGAGAAAAATTCTCTAGCACTTCTCCAGTCAGAGCGTCTGCCTGGCTGACCTTTGCGTAGCTCCCAGACGCTCTGCGTCAACGCCTGCATGTCTGCATCAGCACTGGGCCTCTCTGCGTCATCCATGCAGGCCCTCTAGTGACAATGGAGTCTCCTGCTGCCTCAACATCTGCTTGAAAGGCCTTGCGTCTGCCTCTCCTGACTCCTGACTCTGCTTCGTACTTGCTGCCCCCTGCAGCTCTCCAGACCACTAGTTCGAACTGACTGGTTTCCCTCAGTGTGTTCTCCAACTGACACTCAAGCCTCTTCTTATACTTTTCTCGTTGGTCCATCAACGGCCGAGATTAAGTCCCTAATCAATGGCTAAGATTAGATCTAGCTTGATCCATGACTTTTGGACCATTCTAAGTCAGTTTTATATTAATTCACATTAATATTTTATTTTCCCTAAGTTTAGACTTAGGGACTCCATTAAAAATATTAATTATATCTTCCAAACTAGTTAGATTCTGCCCAAACCATTTATGGGTCTTGGAGATCTCATGTGCTTTAGCCTTTCCACTGATTTTCATGGCTAGAGCACATCCGATGCTACCCCAAATGAACACTCCCTCTTAGCGAAGACTATGCTTTAGTAATACTCCTCACTGAGTATCACCTTGGTCATCCGACATCGGTCCCTGTGATGATGCTAAGCCTCCCTGCACAACATCCTCTACACTGCTGCATCTTGTACTGTTGCCCATGGCTCTGCTACGGCCACTGCTGCATCTGTATGGTAGCTCCCTCTGAATCCGTGTTGCTGCTGGTCCTTTTCTCCCAACACTGCATCCACACAGCAACTCCCTCTGCATCCGTGATGCTATCACCCCCATTTTTGCTACTGAAATGGGTTCTCTATCATCCCCATCTTTTCCCTGAAGTAATCAAACTTTGTCCTTCTAAGGGCTATGGCTAGGATGTCCACAACTTGTTCTCCTGTAGGAGTGTAGCTCAACTGTACAGCTCCTCGTTGGACACAGTCTCTGACAAAGTGACATTGGATATCAATATGCTTTGATCGATCATGAAACAATGGATTCTCAGAGAGCTTGATGCAACTCTGATTATCGCACATGATCCTAGTTGCCTCCATTTTCCTTCTGAGTAGGTTCACAAGTAGTTTTCTAAGCCATATGGCCTCACATGAAGTTGTGCTCGCCGCCATATATTCTGCCTTAGATGAGCTCAGAGCCATGTACTTCTGTTTCCTACTGCACCAGGAAGTCATTCTTGATCCAATGTTGAAACAGTACCTAGAGGTACTTTTCCGATCCACCGAACTTCCTGCCCAATCTGCATCACTAAATCCACTCAATCTGATATCATTACCCCTTGTGTACAATAGTCCATAATCGATTGTTCCCTGTAAATACCTGAGAACGTGTTTGGCTGCTGCCCGGTGCGCCCTCTTCGGTTCCACCATGAACTGACTGAGGGTGTTTACAGTGTAGTAAATGTCTGGCTTGGTATTGACCAGATACATCATAACTACTTGTATAGGGTGGGATCAACATCCTTGTCTTCTGATGCATCAATCTTCTTCCAGTTGGTGATCTTTGGAGTAGTCATCGGTCTACAGTCCTCCATCTTGAATCTTTTTAGGATTTCTGTAGCATACCTCCTTTGCCCAAGGAAGATATCTCCCTTTTGCTGCCAAACTTCCAACCCTAGGAAGTAATGCATTAGTCCCATATCCTTCATATCGAATTCTGTGGCTAGATTCTTCTTGCAGTCCCCAATGAGCTTGGATGATCCTGTGAGAAAGAGGTCATCCACACACAATACTAAGATTAGCGGCTCATTCTCTATAACCAGATAGTAGAGATTCGGATCCACATCACTCTTGACAAATCCTATCTTCTGCAAACAACCATCGATTCGACCATACCATGCTTTAGGTACCTGTTTCAGCCCATACAAGGCTTTCTTTAATCTGCATACATGAGACTTCTTCTCATGTGTCTCAAAGCCCTCTGGTTGTTCAATGTATACCTCTTCTTCTATTACCCCGTTTAGAAAAGTTGTTTTGACATCCATCTGATGAATCTCCCATCCCATCTGAGCTGCAAGAGATATCACGGTCCTAATAGATGTATACCTCGTGGCCGGGGTGAAGGTCTCCTTGTAGTCAATTCCTTCCTTTTGAGGATACCCCTTAGCCACAAACCTGGCCTTGTATTTCTCAACACTGTCATCTGTAGCGTATTTGATCTTTTAGATCTATCTCGAACCTACTACTGATCTGTCTTGAAGCATTGGAACTACCTTCCAAATATCGTTCACCATTATGGAGTTGTACTCCTCTACCATCACATCTAGTCAAACCTGTTGTTGAGCTGCCTCTTGGAAACTGGTAGGCTCCCCATCCTGAGCTACTAATGCCTGATATCTATTTGGTTGTTTTCGCTCCCTCTTATTGTTTCTTGGCACACTGATGAAGTCCTTTGCATCTCGCAGAATCTGACGAAATTCCCTGCTATTTCTTCCTCTGCCAGCAGGTGCCTCTGTTAGTTCCTCCTCATCCTGTGAATCTTCCTGATCCAAGGAAGAATTCTTTACTTCTGTTGGTTGAAGAGGTTTAACTAACGACTCTTCTTTTGACTGCTCCTCGGAAGGCATCTCATGAGATTTTCTGAAAGCCTTGCCCTCCATGAACTTTACATCTCGTTGAACCACTACCTTCCTGCTCCTTGGAAGATAGATTCTGTATGCCTTAGCGTTCTCGCTATATCCCACTAGATATCCCTTTTTCGCAGTTTGATCCATCTTTTTCCTCTTTTCCTCGGGTATGCAGCAATATGCTAAACTCCCAAATATCCTGAAATCACTGATTTCAGTCGTCTTCCCCATGAAAACTTTCTCTGGAGTAATCTTGCCCAATGCCCGATGAGGAGTCCTGTTCTAAACATAGACTGTTGTGTTGCATGCTTCCGCCCATAGGAATTTTGGCATATCCTGATCATACATCATGGCCCTAACTGCTTCTACAATAGTCTTGTTCTTCCTTTCTACTACTCCATTCTTCTCTGGAATGTACGGAGTTGTCCACTCTCGTCTGATGCCCTCCTTAGCGCAAAAATCAATGAAATCCTTATCGACATACTCTCCTCCATTATCTGAGCGCAAAACTTTTATTTTCTTCCCAATCAAATTCTCCACTAGAGCCTTGAACTCTTTGAATCGACAAAAAACCTCGTCCTTGGTTTTCAGAAAATAAATCCGAGTTTTCCTTGAGTGGTCATCAATGAAGGTAAGGAAATACTCGACATGACTAAGAGCTTTGGTGGACATAGGTCCGCAAATATTTTAGTGTATCAATCCTAGTACACTCTTGGCCCTTTGTTTACTCCTAGGAAATGCTGCCTTGGCATACTTTCCTAGAGCACATCCTTTGCATACATCATCTCGTTCTGTCCTAAGATCCAGAACTCCTATTTCAGTGCTCCTGAGAATTCTCAGAGCCTCATGGTGTAAATGTCCCATTCTTCTGTGCCATAGTTCGTTCAAGTCCTTGTCTCCATGATTGCCTATTAGTGCCATTGGTGATTCTAGTTGTAATCTGTACAACCTGTTACTTTTGATCCCAATCTGCACTTTCTTTTTCCAGCTTGGGTGTTTGACGTATACCTTTTCCTTGATGAAGTAGACGTCATAGCCCTTGCCTTGAAGTTGCGACACGGAAAGTAAGTTCATCCCCAATCCTGATACATGCAACACATTTGTAGCGCGGAATCGTTCTCCTGATTCTGTTTGAAAAACTATGGTACTCTTCCCTATTAGAGTACACTTTGCCTTGTTCCCTATGGTGATCTGAAAGTTCATCTTCTTTTCTCGACTCTTTGAGAAACATTCCCTGATTCCTGTCATATGCCAAGAGGCTCCATTGTCTATATACCATACTTCTGGTGATGCAAAACTAGTCATACAAGCTACTTCCTCTTCCATCCTTGAAGCCAACATGGAGAAATCGAAATCTCTTGTGCAATTTTCTGAAAATCTGTGCGAGTCCCTTGACGTGGATGCCTCTGCATCATCGTATCGACCCATCACTGATTTTCCCTTCCTGTCTCTGATTACTTCCTTTGATACCATGTGAAAATTCTGTCATTGCAACATTTGATTTACTTTGCCTACTTTTTTTCAATAAGTTATTTATGAAATTCCTTCAATAAACATTAAAATAAATTCTGCTGCAGATATCACACCATAATACAGAAACAAACACATGCACAAGAATCAACACATCGACACAGATATTTTGGACAACAGTCCCTGGAAAAATCCAATGTGGGAGAACCAGTGCAACAAGGGGGGATTTTATTATTCAGCAATTCTTCAGTACAACCGGGTGCCAGACTGGCTTACCCAACAGAGAGAAAAATTCTCCAGCACTTCTCCTGTCCTTGTGTTAGCCTAGTTGACCTTTGCGTAGCTCCCAAACACTCTGCATCAGCCTCTACTTATCTGCGTCAGCAGTGGGCCTCCCTGCGTCACCCACACAGGCCCTCTAGTGACTGCTTAGTCTCTTGCTGCCTCAGTGTCTACCTGAAAGGCCTTGCATCTGCCTCTCCTGACTTCTGACTCCTTGCTTCGTACTTGCTGCCTCCTGTTGCTCTCCAGACCACTAGTTCGAATTTCTCAACTAACCTCACTCCAGAAATCGAACTGATTGGTCTCCCTTAGTGTGTTTTCCAATTGACCCTCGAGCCTTTTCTTATACTTTTATCATTGGTCCAACAACGACTGAGATTAAGTGCCTAATCAATGGCTAAGATTAGATCTGGCTTGATCCATGACTTTTGGACCATTCTAACTCAGTTTTATATTAATTCACATTAATATTTTATTTTCCCTAAGTTTAGACTTAGGGGCTCCATTAAAAATATTAATTATTTTAATATCTTCCAAATTGGTTAAATTTTGCCCAAACCATTTCTGGGTCTTGGAGATTTCATGTGCTTTAGCCTCTCCACCAATTTTCGTGGCTAGAGCACATCCGATGCTACCCCAAATCAACCCATTGCAATGCTGAGGAGCTGAATTTATCATTGACTTAGCTTGAGCCATTCAAGAGCCTGGTCCCACTGCTAAGGAACGAATCCAGACTTGTCCTTTGTAGGGTCGAGTTCTGTATTTATTTGGCAGAAGGATAATTAGATGAAAGGTTCCAGGGAAGAAGGAGAAGGGGTCATTTGATCTACTAAATAGAAGCAACATCTCTTATATGTGAACATTCATGACAAAGGAGCCAACTGCTTAATGTAACCAGGTTCCTCTATTAAATTTATGCCTTATACTTATGTCTTAATGACCGTGGAAAAATGTATGATGAAATGCAAATGTTTCTTGGTTAGTTTGTTCAAAACTCTTGGGGTTTGATGGCTATAGCGTCAATGTCACAGTGATAGATATATGTGGGTGTCCCTATAATCATATTTCTGAGCTAGAGAGGGTAGTGTCTTGCATATTGTTGTAGCTTTATATTTTGCTACAATTGATATTAAAGTAGCATTTTGCATGTTTGAGTGTGACTCTTGGAGGTTTGAATAGTTTTTGTCCATTGTATGGCTATATGTCCTAGTTTGATTTGTATTGCTAAAGGGATTTAATGAACATAATTGGTGTCAAGTTGAGTGTTGGGCTGTCATACGATGGTGAACGGACTGTATTGAGTCAATTGGTCATTTATTGTATAATTTGTTATGCTACCAGTCCTAGTCATATATATGTAATTGCCGCCGTTGAACAAAAACATGGATGAAAATTTCACAAAATCCCTTCATAAGCTAGCAGCAACAATCAACCGATCATTCTCCAAAGGGATACTTACCTTGCTACAACAAGAGGAGCCACATAAAAAACATGAGTTGGGATACAAAATGTATGCACTTGGAATAGATTTGAGATGCATGGGGGTTACAGCAAAAGCCCTTCTCAAAATAGAGAACTTGCTTCACTCCTCTCCAAGGTGTATCAGTCAGATGGGGAAAACTTAATTTGGTTTCTCAAACCAGCTATGCTTGCCTTAGTACAACACAAGTATTGGGAACACCTTTGTGTAGGAGTCAAACTTCCAGTTGCCTCTTGTCTCAGTAGTATCATGATGCTGCCCACACTATACCTCCTTACAGTGATGGCCTTATGAGGAGAGTCTTTAGATTGATAGTGGAGACCTTTCAGGATTTGGATAACAATGAGGGCCCTGTTGTCGCATAGATTGTCACGACAACGCTCACACTGGGGGCTATCACCTTGATCCCCGATCTCTCCGTTTAAGCCGTCTCCCGCAGCTAAGGGGGTAGATCCTATGGGGTAAAGGATGACCAACTGTGGACTAGTTGGGTTGAGAGATATAGCAAGGGGAAACAAGCACTTGATTGATTTTATAAGTTAATGTGCCAGTGCCTTATGGAGTTAGTGAATGAATAATTGTTTATCAAATACTGCAGAAATATGAACTCATTAACAATCATTTACCATCAAATAACCCGAACAAAGATTAATTTTACCAAATGCGAGATAATCGATAAATGCTCAATGGCTTAACAATATTCTAGCAATTAAAATTAGAAAGATTAAATGCTATAAATAACCACGTAATTTTAAATGCTAACTAGTTATCACTTTCATATAGCTAATCTTCAAATGAACAATTAAGCATGTTTAACCACATAAAAAATGATAAATATTAATCCCACATCAAAATTTTAGCCTCAACAGAAAAGATATATCGCAAACATGACAAATTCTTGAGCCAAGACTGAATTTGGCAAAATATTTCCAAATTTTTTTGTATTTTTATATTTTCAAATAAAACAAAACTAAGCTAAGCAAAAACTAAAGTCTAAATAGAGGAAACCTAAATCTAAATAAAAATCTAAACTATAGAACAAAATAAAAAGTCTAAAGATTACTTTTTTTATGTTTTTGAGAATTTTTTATTTTTTATTTTTTTATGATTTTAAAATAGAACAAAAATGAACTAAGCAAAAATTAGAGTAAATAAAACTTAAAGATTATTAACACTAAACTAAACTAAAACTAAAACCCTAACTTAAAAAAAAAAAATCAAATTCTAAACTAATCTAAATTTAAAAATTTAATTCTAAAACTAAATAAAAGAATACTAAAAAAAAACTTTTTATGCCTTTTTTAACTTTTAATTTTTATTTGATTTTTATAAAACTGAAATCAAAACTAAGTCTAAAAATGAAACGAAACTTTAGATTTCTGAACTATATAAAAGAAAGAATCAATTCTAATCAACATCTACATGGAAAACAAACTTGAACCTAACTTAAATTAACACATACATATGAAAGTCGAAAATTTGCCTTTTTTACTATTGCGTGTGTGCAGTTGGCAAGGAAAACGCGAGAAAACTGAGGGAGATCACGCAGGAGGAGATCACGCGTTTTTTGTAGGCAATGAGATGGGAAGTCAACGAGGTTTCAACGTAGGTCGAGGAGCTTGTGAGCACTTGCAGGTCGCAGGATGCTTGGACGCGGGATGCTGGCAGCAGATTGAGGGACGATCAAAGACTGCATAGGCTTTGGATACCTAAAGGGAGAGCAACTCTACCGAATAGCAGTTCAACGACAGCGCGGATGCAAGGGAGGAGAGATGACATGAATGTTTGCAGGTGGACGAAAGGATAAAAATGGCAGGGAATGGATGCGCAACAGAGAGAGGTTCGTGAAGACTGAACACAGGCAGAGAGGATTGAGGAATAGACGCGAGGTTTGGAGAAAAATTCGTGGAGAGGGTTTGGAAACGCGAAAGCTTACTGCAGATGAGCAGAGAAAGGAGCGCAGGTGGCTGAGGGATATGCGTGCAGCGTGAGAGAAAAACGTGAGAGAGATGCGTGGAAGTTGGAATGGCCAGCGTGATCAGAAAAAATGGATTCACGCAGAGGAGGGTATGGCTTGTGTAGCTTTGAGCTTTTTTTTTGAAAACTTAAAGAAAATTTAATTCCCTTTGCTTCAAAACCCTGCAACAAATTTCTAGATCTGACAGTAACTGAATCTGAAACCCTTGGACAACAAAATAGTGCCCCTGTAAGAACCGGTTTGTGGGCCAGATCTTACCCTCTAGGGCCTAGATCTGGCTTTCCACAAAAATTTCTTCTCATACCTACAACCTGCAATGGAAAAACAGACACCCAGAGAATATATATACAAAGATTAAGACTAAAACCCTACAAACCAGCTACAATAGTTACAGTTTTATGACTCTATAACAGCCAGATTTGTCAGTAATCCACAATAATATTTTCAGAATTTCAGATTTACTATGAGATACTTAAGAAATCTCTCATGCATTCAAAAATAAACTTAAATGATAGACCCAGAATTGAAACTGACTGGGCTCTTCAAGAAAATGCTTTACGCGAGTTGGCTGGTTCAGCCTAGAACTTCCCCAAACGCTCGTTGATCTCCTCAATCTAGATTTCCTGCACAACTCACTTCAACCATCAATAAAGGGGAAAAAATAGTACTAAATTCCAGATCTAATGGAGATACCTGCCATTATTTTCAGAAATTCTACTACCATTAAAACCCTAGTGAGTGAACAAGATACCTATGTTCAACATCACTCTTCATCAAGCTATTAAGACTAAAACTAAATTTATGTAGAAAAATGAAACAGCTTACAACACTTCAGGAGAGTAACACCAGTAAGATTTCAACCCCAAAGTCTTTGTTTATTGCACAAGAAAAAGTTTACAAGAGAGCTTTCTTCAGCACAAGACTTACAGATCGAATGATCTCAAATGACCCCTAACACCTTATTTAAAGGAAAAATTCCCAACGGCTAGTTCGAGTGATCCATATCAAACTAATCTCGACCGTCGATGAGGATCAAGATTTATTTTAATCTCATCCGTCGAATTTTTAAATGCATTTTAATATATTAAAA
>APFE030234685.1:73125-85780 GCA_000404065.3 Pinus taeda | reverse complement strand
TTTTGGATGCTCGAACTTAGCCTTTGGAAAAATTACTTAGGACCTAGGACTTAGGACTTATGAGGGGATTAAAACATTTTCTAACCCTCATAAAACATTTTCTAACCCTCAAGACACTTTACATCATGACTTTTACAATTTTACATCTCAAGGTGGAAAACCCATTTGACATAGACCTTCATAGACCACCCAGTTCTGCGACCAAATATAATCTAGTAGATGAACACAGTAGGATTCCCTTAAGATTCTAATGACAAAATTCATTTCGGCTTTGGGGTCAGGCCGAAGGAAAACTCTGCTGATCATGGATTGGTGAGACAAAAAAGCTTCTGGAACGTAGATTATCACTAGAAAATTGGGTTTGCCTAGGCAATTTACATACATGACTCAAATCTGCTAAGATTATTTACAATTTACACATGCAGACTGGGTTTACAACATAACATGATCGGGTCGACAAGGACAGTTGAATGGCATGGACACGTCTATCAAGCGCTATCCCTTTTGCGAAAAAGGGGGTGTACTGCTATGGGTAGTTGACACGTGGTGGTCAACAGGCCCTACCTTTGGGAAGAGGCTAGAGATTCTAGAAGTGATGGCCTTGGTTAGATCTTATGACCTCATGTTTGAGGTGGAGTATGATGATTTGATCCTATAGATGTTCCAATGCTTTTTCAGCATTAGGAAACATCATCCTGACAGAGTCATAAGACACATGCAGTGCATTTTTTCCTCATGTATGGGAGGCCATTATGCCATTTGTAGGAGGTTGCAGTCTAGGTTGTTGGCCATTTAGAGGGAGGAACAGTTAGTTTCACCTGTTGCCTATGAACTAGTTGAAATGTTAGTTGAGCGGAACATTGAACTGTTTAGGAGATAGTTGACCCAGGAGGAGTTGTAGTTGATTTATAGCAACCAACCATGCAACAAGAATGAGATGAGGAGGAAGGGTTTTTGCTTCATCTGCAAGGAACCTTGGGGACCTAATCACTCATGCTTGAGAGATGCAGAGGTAGAGCAAGATATTCTTTCTATCTTTCAAGATGAGGACTCTTCTTTGGATGAGTCCATGGGTTCATACGAGGATACCTCTGGGGAGCATGAGTAGTCATGTGGATTTGTTGACAACAATTGATTTACTATTTGAGGGTTGTTTTATCTTGTTGTTTGGAGGCTGAAGTTGACTGAAGTTGACCGATTTGCTTAGGGTCAAATCTACCTTGTTGACCAACGTTGACTTTTCTGGTTAGGGCGCTTTTGATGCTGTTATAAATTATCAGATTTGTAAATTGTACTATCTCTCTCTGCTAAACTATTGAAGACTAAAAGAAGATTTGATCAAGGGTTTCCTCACATTGGGGTTTGTCCCTGGTTGGTGCCACATCTTGTGTTCTCCTGTCTTGGCTTGTCTTCTACTATTTATGTTTATGTTCTATCTGCATTTTACTATCATGTTGATGTGATTGCTAATCTGAATATTGATACTGGGCTAATAAAGAAATTGAAGTAAAATTGCTCTAAAGCATAGAACGTATCATTGTTGCCTAAAGTTAACACTTTCCTCCAAGATCGAACCAAAGATAGCCCGAACGCAGAAACCCTAGCTTTGACTTGCATGTGAGAGAGAGAACTAGCCCAAGCACTTCGATCTCCTCTTTGCCCTTCTTCTTTGACCTCTTCTTCGTCCTTCTTCTTGGACCTCTTCTTCTCCTCTTCTTCGCATAGAATGAGATGTGAGTATGTCTAATGGAGGACGAGTTCCTCTCTATATATAGGCCTCGTCAAGGGTAGACATGGCTCTTCATGTAGGCCGACTCGACAACTTCTAGGCCGACTTGATCTTGGAGGGCGTTTCCACTCTTTAAAGACAAAAACAATTTTTCCTTTATAAGATATTGTTGATTTAGGGTAGCATTGGATGTGCTCTAGCCACGAAATTTGGTGGAGAGGTTAGGGCGCATGAGATCTCCAATACCCAGAAAAGGTTTGGGTAGAGTCTAAATAGTTTGAGAGATATTAAAATAATTAATATTTTTAATGGAGTCCCTAAGTCACTTAGGGAAATTAAAATATTAATGTGAATTAATATAAAACTGTGTTAGAATGGTCCAAAAGACATGGATCAAGCTAGATCTAATCTTAGCCGTCGATTAGGGACTTAATCTCGTTCGTTGATATGTCATCGAGAAAAGTATAAGAGGAGGCTTGAGGGTCACTTGGAGAATACACCAGAGTGATCAGTCCTTCTATTCTCTAGAGCAGGGTTTGCTAAGAGAGATAGAATTAGTGATCAGTTGCAGTGAGGGGCAGTGAGTACGAGGTAGAGAGGTGGAGATAGTGCCAAGAGACCAGCGCAGAAGCAGAGAGAGGCAGACGCAGAGCTAGAGGAAGCCACGCAGAAGTAGCAGAGACTGCGTAGAGCCAGAAGGGCCCATCCATGCAGAGGCTTTAGGAGTGATGCAAAGAGCTAAAGAGGCTGCGTAGAGCCTCAATAGGCTGATGTAGAGGGTTTCAGGCTGACGCAGAGGCCAGCAGGGTTGACGCTGAGCTTCAGATTGTGCTGGAGAGGGATTCCGTGGAGCAGGCTTTTTGAATACCTGTTTCCAAAGAGAGGTATTGTTGCCAGATTTTTTATCTTTGTTGGGTTAGCCAGTTTGGCACCCATTGTACTTAGAAAAGAGCTGCTTAATAATAAAACCCTCAGATAACTGCACTGGTTTTCCCACATTGGGTTTTTCTGGGGACATTAGTCCAAAAATAATGGTGTCATTTGTGTGCTTTTTTTTGTTTCCTTCATTTGATGATCTGTAATATGTTGAGCATGCACTTGTATTTATTTTCAGTATTTACATGGCAAATAACTTGTTAATTAACAGAACAAGTAGGTAGGAATAAATCAGTAAAGTGCATGGAGGGTTTCTAACTGGTAGACTTAGAAACTTCAACTGATACAATGTGCCCATAGGGTCTACAATATATGACAATGACTCTTAGACCTAGGACAAACCATAGGAGCACTCAATGGGTGCTTGACCTATAAAATAAAAGAACTTGAGCATGAAACCCATGCTCCAATAACAATAATTTCTTTTCATTTTATAATCTACAAGAATATGTTTCATACTTATGAAGACCGAACCTAGTTACACATTTTTCAACTCTTTGGAGGGGTAGATGCACCTTCTACCTCAATGATGTCATGCCCTAGCTTGATGATATCACCCTAGCACCCGATTTGATGATGCCATGAGATTTTGGAGGATGATCTTGGTTGATGAGAGCTACTTTGGTGATGTAGCCCCTTATTTGGATGGAGAACATGACTTATGGAAATAGATACATCCCTTGCGCTATTCATTTCACCTTTTCATGGAGATATCTGCCTTTTAGATTCTAACATTACATTGGGAGAACTCTAGATGCGCACTTGTGGGTTAATTGAGGCTTATTTTCATATTATGTCATTGTTTTGGCTGTCTTTGGGGGTTGGCTTAATGATTCATCCACCTTGTATCATGGATTTGATAATTTTTAGGGATTTTAGTCTAATTTAAAGGAAAATCAACTTGGTTACCCTCATATAAATAGGGGAGTCAATTTCCTCTTGATGATTGTCACACTTGGAACATAACTTCTAATCATTAGCGATTTTCTTTCTATTATTCGCAATGGTGGACTCGCATAGCGACTTTTGTTGGGTCAATCTTGTGATGTGATGTGATCTCTTTTCATAGCTTTGTCAGATTGATTTTCCTTGATTTGTTGTTCAAGGACACATGGCATGCTGAGATAAGGCTGGAGAGGTTAGATATATGCTATGCCTCTCACCCTTTATGTAAGTTTTAATTTTCTGATTAATAAAATTATGTGTTTAAGGACACTTCTGCTATTTTATCATGGTATCAGAGCCATGGTAAAGGGGTTTAGTGTAATGAGAGAATCATGATGAAACATAGGCGATGGATCCATGCAGACAAAGATTTGAAAGCTGGGGCGTGATCTCTTCATCAAGCAAATGATAGTCTTCAAGAGGCACTCTGTTTCAAGGAAATTACTTGCAATTCTGAATATTAATTCAGATCTACAATTGTTTAAAAATTCTCAGAATATATTTCTATTGTTATAGAAGGGTAAAGGAGGATTTACCATTGTAAAATTGTCCATAAATCTGGGAATTGTTTTTTATCGGAATGATCTGAAATGTGAGTATTTTTGAAAAATTAAAAAGAAGGAGGGGGGGGGGGGGGAGAGGGGAAAGTTTGCTGTTGTAAAATTGTCCGGAGCTAGCAATGAATTTCTATATGTGAGATTTATTTTTTTTAAAAGGGGGTGCTCTCAGTACTGTAAGATTGTCCAGATTTAAATCTGACAGTTGTTTTTTTATTTTCACTCCAAATGACTATTTTTCTGACAACCGTAACAATTTCAAGCAATTAAATTTCTTGCTCTCTGTCCAGAGTTTTCTGAATACAGAAACCACAGGCTGAGGCTGAGGCAGTGCAGATCTATGTATACTTTATAGAGTAGTCTAAGGAGGCAACATTTTTGCGGGGAAAATAATGGAAAATAGGGCACGGTTTTGACAAAATGCGGCAGAATTTTTTGGAAATCCGGGTTACAGCTGTCAAGCTTCAGAATTTTGGGTGTCCCATGGGTTCTTGGCAGTGCTGAATCCATTTCCACCTTAAAAAAAATCATTCAAACACTCCCACGGTTGGATTTCTTGAAAAGAATTGTCAGATTCCTACGAGAAATTTGCCATCTGGGAAAAATCATCCCCTTGTTAGACAAGGACATACTTTATTTTCTCTCTGAGAAACCACAACGACCCAAATCTGGCAACACATTTTGGTCATCGGGTAAGCTATCTTCACAAGAAATGGGATATGGTTGCAGTGTTCAGAATGAAACCTGTGCAAAGTTGCAAACACTACTAGCTTGATCTAATTTGACTGAAGAGACCCGAGACCCTTCCTCTGATTGTAATTTGTGAATTCCACAATCACATGAGAAAGTCAAGTATGTTGAAGAAAGTGTAACTAGGTTTGGTCTTCATGACATTGTAATTATGATTTATAAGAAAATGAATTTATTATGCCTTGCTGCATGGGTTTCATGAGCAAGAGGTTTATTTATTAGTAGCTCCCATTGAGAGCCTTAGGATAAGGCAAAGAGTCAATGTTATGTAATAAGAAGCTCTTCTTGAGCATAAGAAAAATATGAGTCTAGAGAAATGTCAAGTAGACCTCCAAGACAAGCACAATCCTCCAAGACAAGCACTAGAAGAAATCTGCCTGCAAAATGATGAAGAGAACAGTTAAGTCGGCCTCAAAATGAATATTAATGACAATTCGGCTCAAAATAAAGACACATTGGTTCACCCTAACATGTCGGCTAATTATGGAGACATAACAACTATATATACCCAGCTAGGGTCACCACAGAAGCTAAGAATCTCAGACAAGCTCTGCAACTTCGGATGAGGAGCAGTAACCTCGGATATCTCTGAAACTTCGGGTAATTGTAGTCACACAGAACTCGGATTCATCGGATGATTCTCGGAGGAAACTACAGTGGTTCAGTACTTCGATGAGTACAGTAGTCCTATATTTCTCGGATGGGTAACTCAGAAGTAAAGCATCTCAGTGATTACAGTCTTGGCATAGTTAAAGCATCTCAGTGATTACAGTCTTGGCACAGTGAACAGTATCATGAAGATGTTGGTGTAGTAAGAAAACACATGGTTTCAGTATATATATATATCCAACAGAGTACACTCTGTCTCGGCATACCTCCAGATACAATTAAGAATTCAATTCTGGTCTCGGTATAGCACACACTGTGTTGACATACTTCAAGGTACAGTCACAAGCATAGCTATGATCTCGATCTTGAAGGAGACATAGAGAAGATCCAAGTGAAGGAAGCAGCAATGGTGAAGACCTTGGTGAAGGTGCAGCGATGGTGTTGCAGTAGTAATGAAGACTTCGGTGATGCATTAGTGATGGCCTCAATGGAGCAGAAATAATGATGATCTCAGCAATGGCAAAGAAGAGGATTGGTGTCTTGGTCTTGGAGTGGCATAGTAGGTCAAGGGTCATGGTCTTAGTATTCGTCAATTGGAATCCCGAATCTCTATAAGAAGAATTTTGTGCGGGTTTTCCTCTCCAAGAGGCAGAGGTTTTGGCCTTGGCCAGATGCCAACATCTTGTGTTCTTGTCTCTTTGTTTGGGTAGATATTTGATGAACTAAAGAAGACACACTCTAATAATAATAAGTGAAGATTGGAATAAGAAGAAAAATTGAAAAACACCTCACAAATAGTTATCATGTCTAGAAGAATCCCATTCGCTTCACTTTCCCTAGATTCTTCAGCAAAGTACACATACCAGTTACACTAGTTCTACATGTATATAGGTGTGTGTATGTCATGAATCATTAGGTCAGTTATTGACTGTTTGCAAGGATGTTTGTGCTTGAGGTAGTTATGTATTTTTATAGAGAAAACTTCAATTGTATTGATCTTGTGTTAAAAATTAATATGTACTTAGATAACAAGAATTAGTCCTAGTCTTTATATCTATTGTTTCTGTTTCATTACATGACTGAAGAGACCCGAGACCCTTCATGTGATTGTAATTTGTGAATTCCACAATTGCATGAGAAAGTCAAGTACACATACCAGTTGCACTAGTTCTACATGTATATAGGTGTGTGTATGTCATGAATCATTAGGTCTTAGAAATACCAATGTAATCAATGATAATTTAGGTCAGTTATTGATTGTTTGCAAGGATGTTTGTGCTTGAGGCAGTTATGTATTTTTATAGAGAAAACCTCAATTGTATTGATCTTGTGTTAAAATTTAATATGTACTTAGATAACAACAATTAGTCCTAGTCTTTATATCCATTGTTTCTGTTTCATTACCTTTCTATATAGTGATCTGGTTCTCAAGGTCAAGAAGCGTAACAAAATTACTTCAATTACCTACTCTTCTATTGGCATTAAAAGTCACAAAAACACTTGCACTACTATTTCTAGTAGTTTGATTTATTTTCGTTCCATACTGTCAGGTATTTTGTGCATCAACACGTATTCTTACAGGTTGGTTAACTGTTAAACAATGCTCTGTTGCAAAACACACAAAAACAAAGCTCTAAGTAATATAGAATAGCTTAGGTTTAATTTTACAATTTTAATTTAGCTTTAAGACTTATACTCTTCTCTTTCCTTATTCTTGAGTTTAGCACATTTTGCTTTGGCACTTTATCCTCACAATCTGCCTTCGGCACTTCATTTTCATTTCAGCACTTTTACTTTTGTATAGTTTTCATTTCTGCAGTTTTTGCAAATACAATATTAGAGTCTGGAACTGAGAACTCCAACTGGGAAACCCCATCTTGCAACATTCATCGAACCCTCATTAGTGTATACTTCAAGTAGGGCCCAGGGATTCACGGAGATAAAAGGTGGTGTTTCCACTTAAACATATTTTCAAACCTGTGGTCAGCATTCATGTTGCAATCTAATTAAACAATCCACACATAAAATGAATTCTAGTGGCGCACATAACCAAACTTAATCAATTTATACAATCTCGGTTTATAACTAATCACAACTTACTTTGTTTTCTTTTGCTGCCTCGTGGTTCTCTTCGACATAAAATTCCATTCATTTAGTGGCTTGCAGAGGTTGTTGTGCATCTCTATCCTAGATGGAACTAACTGAAAATAGTTGCCGAACTGTCATCGTAAATAAATCTTCTAAAGAAACATGCCAACAAATATTTCCTGTTTCATAAATTTATTGTTGCATGCTTCTTGTCCAGGATTTGATCAGCGACTTCACACATGCTTGTATATAGTACCAGCTAGATCTAACTCCGGATTGATCATGCGCTGAGAGTGATCAAATTCCTCAAGGTGCAAACCTTTCTACAAGTTCTACACCCCCAAAAAGAATGTTTAACTAAATATATAATATATAATAATAATACTTTTTTTTAATTTTTAAAAATAAACACATGTGAACTCTGCGTTGAGCACAAACCAAATCATACATCCCACGTTGAGCACAGACCAAAATCACACATTGCCCTCATACTGGGCTGTAGAAGCACCTCTAGGCCCAATGAATCTTAGCAAGTGTTTGTGTTTCTCATTCTGAGAATTTCAAATGTTGAGAAAGATGTTTTCCATGTTGCCGATGAATACAAGCAATTATGTGGATAATATTGAATTAGGCAGCTTATTGCATAGTTGAGTTCGAGTTTTTACCATTTTCCTGGTAATATTTATTGATTTTAAAGGGTCAGTAATAAGTTATGCGATCATGTTTTATGAGAGTTGCATTTTCAACCTTACCCAAGTTGGTCATATTATTCCCCTCCTTACATGGTTTATGTTTACCTCCATTGAAGTGTTGTCTAATTTTTAGATTTTACATAGCAAATGCCCATGTTAATATCCTGAGATTGATTTATTTAATGTGTGGGGTTGTAGTTGTGTGAGTGACTTTCACACACCAGATCACACGCAGCGATACAAGATCTGGAAGCTTGCATCAGAACGCCTCCCAGTCGCTGAGAACATTGATTGGGAGAAAATATCTTTACGGTAGATATCTCATTACACTTGAAGTTAATGCTTTGGTAAATTATAATTGGCTTAATATGCTTACATTTAGTCCTTACTCTCTGCACAAATATTATTAAGTTATTTCTTATAATCTCTCACTTTTCAGGTATGAGTTAACAGGAGGGTACATAAAAAATTCCTTGTTAAGCGCTTTGCTCTTGGCTATTTCTCGGGATGGAAAAAATCCGACTATTATTGAAGAGGATGTTATTTCAGGATGCCGGTTACAAATGCGCGGTAGTCTGCAGGTATTGTGAGGGAGGTTTTCCTTAACAATTTCCTAATTGCCTTATTGTATTTACTTTTTCGTAAGTGATTAATTTTTTATGATTAATGTTAATTATCCCTTATAGGATAGTTAGTCGTTGAAGGGAGAATGTTAAGTTAACATCTCTCTCTTGTTATGTAACCGTGTCGAAATGTCAGAGTGATTGGCATCCTTGGCTGGAATATTTGAGATATTGATTTTCTCTCTATCCCTTGAAGTGATATTAGTGGAGATGCACCAAGGTAGACCTTCCATGGTCTTCCACGTGTTAAGCCATTATCCAGTTGCTAGACAAGAGATATGCCATAGACAAGATATATTTATGTCAGCAAAGTTTAAAAAAGGCAGAAGGTTATATACAATTGAACTTATATCCTCTTCCTCAATGCTACTAAACTAGGAATAAAATTCAAAGATGCATCAAATTCTAACGTTCATCATAAATTATAATTTGACCATGACTTAGGTATGAATCCAATAGCGTAGCAAATATAAGTAAATAACCCAATATACATAATCATAAAAACACATAAATTCTAGTGAAGTACCCTAATAAGGGAAAACCCGACTTTGCACGAAAAGTTCGAAGTTCAATGCATATATTCAAAGTTTGCATGCATGTACATTTGAAGCTATGGCCTTGAGTATATATAGGTTTAGGATCTTAGTTAGTTACCCCTAAACCTTCAATTGTGAAACCACAAGCCCAACCAATTAATCACCTATATGGATTTAAACCTTGATATCGTGTTGACTCCAGCATCTCCCTTTAAACACAACTTTGAAGAACCAAGTAAAACTAACATGTCCACACCCCCCTTAATTTTACTTAGTTAGGGATGCTCATCCCATCAATCATGACAAATGCCAAAGAAGGAGCAACCAAAAGCCTATAATTCACAAACATGTCTTCTTTGTTGAAATTTCTAAGTCTAACTCGTTAGAATTTTTTCTGCATGATCTGGTTTATTTCTCCTACTTGTTTAATTATTGAACAAGTTATTTAACCATATAAACACTGAAATAAACACAATGCAGTCTCAACCATGTACAGATCATCAAATGAAAGAAATAGACAAACACACAACGGACACCATTATTTTTGGACAATTGTCCTTGGAAAAACCCAATTAGGGAAAACCAGTGTCGCAGGGGAGCCCCTCCCCGATCCCGCTCCCAATCTGTGCTCCGGGTGGGAGCAACTCGGGAGTGGGTAAGGAGCGCCTAAAAAAATTTTCGCTCCTTGCATTTTCGGGAGCGTTTTGCCTTTTTTGCAAATTTTTTTTGTAGCAATGTTCGAAATGCAATTTTTTTTGAAAGAAACAAATAATTTTTGAGTGGGGCAGCATAATGATCAAGTCTAGGCCCTAGTATTGATATGCTATTCATGGTAATGTTAAATTCTTAAAGTAGAAGTAACATTCTCTTAAAGGAGAATGTCACTTTTACTTAAATTTTTAACATTACCATGAAATGACTCAGGATGTTTGAGAGTGGTTCCGGCCTCATTGGATTTCATATGGAGAAAGTAGAATTTTAGATTTCATTCAAAATCCAACAAACTTATCAGTTTTCAGGATTTCAGGATTGGGGGGATTGCAATGTTTCCATTGAATTTTGTCATGTATTAGGGTATGGAACTCGTATTAATCAAGAGCACGAATCCCTCTATGTACCTTGATGTTAGTGACATTGGTTGTCGAACTCCTCTATCATGACCCTCCTAAAAATGTATGTATCATTGAAACAAAATCTTGACTTGACATGCTATGCTTTTTCTATCTTATGTTAATGCTTAGAGGGTGATATTAATGGCAAAGATTTCTATACAGATACAAAGGTAATGAAAAAGATACCTCTGGATATTAATGCTTAGAGGGTGATATTAATGACAAAGGTCCTGATTGTCCAACAAGACTGAAAAATTAGACATTTCTTGTGGTGGCAAGAGGCCCAAGCATAAGAAATAGATAATAGATTTACTTATCTTTTCTAGTTTCTAGTAGCTTTTATAACTATTGACTCTTTCATATTTATTATGATACTTTTTAAAACAATATATGACAATTCAAGTTTGAAGTTGGCAATTATAACTCATTAGTAATGACTTATGAATATGATGCTTCATGAAAGTTGAAAGTTGTTTCATTTCATTTCATTTCATTTCATTTTATAACATTTCATTTCATGTTAGATATTGTTGTAATGGTTACACTTAGCTTACAAGTATGAAGCGAACAAAGTTCCTTCTAAAGATTAATTACTCCAAAAGATTTGGAATATGAAATTATCCATTATATTATATTAAATATATGAATAAGAATAAGAATGAATTGATTTACAATGAGAACGAGAGGCTTGCTTATATATCAAGCAAGTGTCACTTCATGAAGAGTCATGTCCTATTAAACATGCCTCTTCAACCTAATTACCAGCTTAAGTAACTATTATTTATGATTATTATCTTTTATATTATATTTATATTATTTATATATTTTATTTGTTACATTGCCTTCTTCCTCAAAAAGCTTTGTCCTCAAAGCTTGTCGATGAAAAAGGCTTGATCTCTTTTCGGCTTCGAAACGTCTTTCTCTCTCGGGAATAGTCATCCCTCGTCGACACAAGTTGATATGATCTTCTTAGTGACAAACAAAATGTCGCACTGAGAAGGGATCAGACCATCCGAGATTAATCTTCTGTATAGCATTCTGATCACTGGAATTTTGTAACGACTTGTCAGCATAAGACAAAATTGATGTTACGTCACTATTATATGAAACATCAGTTTGTTGTTTCTGGTCTGAATAGTACCGATACGTAGCCTGGTTGATTGGTCTACTCTCGTGATTTGGATGTCAATATGGAGTTTTTAGATTTTCTTCTGACGAAGATGTTGTTGAATTGGTTATGGAACATTCACTTGGGATGTCTATTGTCTGAACTGCAATATATACTTGTGTCGTTTCTTCAACTGACTTGTCTTCTTGAGTTGTCATATTCATTGGATCGGTATTTTTTGTTTTGTCATCAACTTGAATTCCTACATTTGATGCTCCTTCTTGATAAGTTGTTGTACCTGGTTTTCTAACGACTTCTTGTCCTTTTTAAGTTTCTTAATTTGCGACAATAATTTTTCGCTATGGTTTTTAAATCGAGAAACTTCTTCATTTTTGTCAACATTGATTTTGTCAATTTATTTTTGCATATTTTGTAATACCTTTTTACCTCCTTGAGACATTATTTTTGAAATATCTGAGATATCTTTTGGTGTTACTGAATTTGGTTTTAGTGTAAAATCTTGGAGTGTTATTTTCTTCTTCTTGTAAGAAAATGTTAAAATTTTTTTCTTAGTATTTAGAATAAAGGAACCTAGAGTTTCCATCGAAGGTAAACCCAAAATAATGTCCCCTTGGTTGTTCCATAGGGTTTGAACTGAGAATTGTGATACAAATGTATAATCTTCAATGTTTAACTGTAAATTGGCTATGTCATATATTTTATTGCGAAAAAGGTCTAATTCTAATTTTTCAGTTATATTTGACTCTGGAATCACTAGTTGGTTTGTGATTTTAGGTGTTATATAATTTGCATCTTCTGCCGGAGAAATAGAAATAATAACATCTTTTCCTGCAAGAGTTCCTTTAATGTTAAATAATGCTTTACCATCTCTGGGTGCGTTTCTGGGAATCTTATGGCCTTCATTTTTGTATTAGACTCCATTTTTGCTTCTTGAATATTAAATATTTTT
>APFE030234685.1:31806-71226 GCA_000404065.3 Pinus taeda | reverse complement strand
CAGACACGTTGACCCCCCTGAACAGGACACGTAGGATTCGTTATATATATATATATATATATTTTTTTTTAATAAAATAATATATAACTGTTAAGTTTAGGTATGTTCTATGCTAGAGCAATTTATTTAAATTTTCACAGTTAGCAATCACATCAGTATTAAGATAAACTGCAGATACAACACAAATATAAATTGCAGAAGACAAGCCAAGACAAGAGGACACAAGATGTGGCGCGAGCCAGGGACAACTGACATGGATATTAATATAAAACTGGGTTAGAAGGTTCTAAATGACATGGATCAAGCCAAATCTAATCTTAGCCGCTGATTAGAGATGTAATCTTGGCCGTTGAGGAGTCAACAGAAAAAGTATAAGAGGAGGCTTGAGGGTTAGTTGGAGATACACCAGAGTGATCAGTGAGTTGGATTTTTTAGAGCAGGGTTTGCTAAGAGAAATCGAAACACTGATCAGAGTTGCAACGAGGGCAGTGAGTGCATAGTAGAGAGGTAGAGATAGTGTCGGAAGACCAGTGCAGAGGCAAAGAGGCAGACGCAGCGCCAAAAGGAGTCGTGCAGAGGCCAACAGAGACTTCGCAAAGGGCCAAAGGGCCTGCGTGAGTGACGCAGAGGGCCTGAGAGGCTGCGCAGAGCCTCAGAGGGCTGACGCTGAGCCTTAGAGAGGTTTTGGAGAGAGTTTCGTGGAGCAGACTTTTAGAATCTCTGCTTCCGAAGGGAGGTATTATTGCCAGATTGATTTCTCTGTAGGGTGAGCTAGTTTGGCACCCAGATGTACTCAAGAGAAGTTGCTTGATAATAAAACCCTCAGAAATGTTGCACTGGTTTTCCCAAGACGGGTTTTTCGGGGACGATTGTCCAAAAAATAATGGTGTCGCATGTGTGTTTGTGTATTTCTTTCAGTTGATGATTTGTAGATGGTTGAGACTGCATTCTGTTTATTTCAGTATTTATATGGTTAAATAACTTGTTTAGTAATTAAACAAGTAGGAGAAATAAACCAGATAATGCATGAAAATTTCTAACGGGTTAGACTTAGAAATTTCAATAGGCTCCACTTGGAATTGAATGAGATATTTACTGCAAAATATATGTCTAGTCGAGTGCAGACTTTTAGAATATTTTCTTTTGAAGAGAGGTATTACTGTCAGATAGATTTCTCTGTAGGGTGAGCTAGTTTGGCACCCACTTGTACTCAAGAAAAACTTCTTAATAATAAAACACTCAGAATTGTTGTACTGTTTTTCCGAAGACGGGTTTTTTCGGGGACGATTGTCCAAAAAATAATGGTGTCCCTTGTCTTTTTGTCTATTTCTTTTAGTTGATGATCTGTTGATGGTTGAGACTACGTTCTGTTTATTTTAGTATTTATATGGTTAAATAACTTGTGCAATAATTAAACAAGTAGGAGAAATAAACTAGATAATGCCCGGAAATTTATAATGGGTTAGACTTAGAAGTTTCAACAGGCTCCACCTGGAATTGACTGATATATTCACTGCGAAATATATGTCTAGTCGAGTGTTCACCAAGTACATCAGTGAGCCAATCAATTGTCTATACTTGAAAGGGTCCACAGGGTTAGATTCGGAACTCCTTAGTTTCTTCAAGTTTGTGATCATTAGAGTTGTCATAGGTTTGCAATCCATCATGTCAAATCTCTTCAACATCTTGATCATGTACTTTCCTAGACCTAAATAAACTTCATCAGGTCCTTGCCAGACTTCTAGTCCCAAATAGTAATGCATCAACCCTAGATCCTTCATGTCAAATTGTGTTGCTAGTTTCTTCTTACATTCTTCAATTCGACCCTCTATATCTGTCAAGAGAAGATCATCTACATACAAAAGAATGATTACAGGTTCTCCATGTTGAAGAATCTAGGGCAAATAGGTGTAGAGTGATTCTTCTTGACTTGATAACAATTTGTGGAGTCTTTTTACAATTTCTTGTTAGCTTAATCTTCTTGTTCTTATTAATGCATGTGTGTGTACTTCATCAAACTGCTACCAAAAACATAAGAACAAGAACACAAGATGTTGGCTTTCTGCCAGGGCCAAAACCTCTCTTCTCTTGAGAGGAAAATCCTTTAGTAAGTTTCTCTTATTGAAGTTTTTTATTGATCACTACCAAAACCTAGACCCATGACAAGAATATCCTCCAAGCAGAAGTCAAGTCCTTCCTTCTTCCTGCACTTTATTTCCTGGCACTTCGTCCTCCCACTTTCGGCACTTCGTCCTCCTACTTTCGGCAATTGGTGATAGATCTTGTTATGCTTAGTTCTAGAAGAGATATTTTTCCTTGACCCTTAGTGAACTCTTTCAAATAAGATGATGCCTTCCTTCTCTTAACCAAATGAGCTTCTTCCTTGAGATGTAGGTATAGACTTAGTATGACTGTCTTGCAGCTCTAATTTCTCGCACGTGTGGTGGTTTGCTTGATGTTGTAGACTCTTTTCTCCTTCGCTTGAGTGCCTTTCTTCTTCACTAGATTGGGAGGCCTTATAGGCCTAGTTGACTAGCCCCAAATGGTGAGGTATATCAGTTGTGAGTTGCTGCTGTCATAACCGTAGAGACAATCCTTCTTTTGTCGCATGTTTAACTGTTGCTTGCCTTATAAACAATCTTCTTTAAGCTCAGTTATATACCCTTCTTCTTCGCTGCACTTGGAGATCTTTTCTTGCCCTTTGTTCATGTTAATTTTAGGTATGTTCTATGCTTAGAGCAATTTATTTCAATTTTCACAGTTAGCTCCATATCTTTTCCAGATTAGCAATCACATTAGTATTAAAGTAAACTGCAGATAGAACATAAACATAAATCGCAGAAGACAAGCCAAGACAAGAGGACACAAGATGTGACGCTAGCTAGGGACAAACCCCAATGTGGGGAACCCTTGATCAATTCTTCTTATATGTTCTTCAGTAGTTCAGCAGAGAGAGAGAGAGATAGTAAGTTTACAACAAAAGTCAACACTTTGACTTATCTAGATAAGAGCATAGATCATCTCTAAGAAGATGATACATGAGATCAGTTGAAGACATGCTGCTTCAACTAATTCTCCAAGGTGACTCCTTCACGTATTGTTGTGCTGCATTTCGTCATCATGTTGCACCATGCTGCACCCATCATCACTATGTTGCATCTCATCACGCTTCATTAATCATGACTGTACCCATCACTGTACTGCATTATGTGCCATTGCTACACCATGTTGCCTTCCTGACCTATGTGTTGGCTGCACCTTGCTTGCTTGTTGCCCCTTGCTTGCTAGTTGTCCTTAGCATGCTTCTTGTTGCATGCTAGTTGTCCCTTGCATACTAGCTATAACATTGCATGCTTGGTGTATTTGCTGCTAAGTACCATACAATTGTCCCAATGTTAGTTAGCTGTCCGTTGCATGCTGCTCTCCTTCAGAGACAGATGCTCTCGCTGTTTCTGGAGTTCTTGGCAGTTCCGACAGTTCCGGTTGTTCCCGGCAGTCTCGACAGTCCACTAAGTTTCAACTTTTCCAACAGTTCCGGCTTTTTCGGCAGTTCCGGCTTTTCTGGCAGTTCCGACTTTCTTCCCTCTGGATCAGGGCAACATTATTCCTTAGGATCTCTCCTCCTGCTAAAACCCAAAGACAAGTAGAGAGAGGAAGAGATCCCAAGTGTGTTGAAATGACTTGAAGGCCACCTCTATTTATACTAAAATGTTGAGCACATGTGGGGTTTATTTGGTTGTTGGCCGACCTTGACGAATTGTCTTATAACGCAAATAAATTCATAACTCCATGAATACTTATCGGAATCGAATGATCTTTAGATCAATCCTACACCTCTTGATGAGAGGGATCCAAGAAAAATATCAGCTGCCATAAATAAGATGACCCACATGGAGTGTGGCCCCAGTTACCAATTTTAACACTTCCTCTCAATTAGGGAGAACTCCATTCGTTGATCCATATGTCCGACTGTACTATCTCTGCAATCAGTGCCCTGCACTACTCTGATCTGCTGAGCTTTGTTCTACTCTGCTCTGCTGAACCATGAAGAAGTATTGATCGAAAATGTCTCATACCATTCTCTACTGACTCGAAGTCAGTTTCATCTGAAGAGAGTGTGTCATGTCACTCTTACTGACTCGAAGTCAGTTTTATTGATCCTAGATCAATATCACAAGAGAGTGTCTCAAACCACTCATACTGATCCCAGATCAGTTTCATTGATCCCAGATCAATGTCACAAAAGAGTGTCTGAAACCACTCATACTGATCCCAGATAAGTTTCATTTATCCCAAATCAATGTCACAAGAGAGTGTCTCAAACCACTCATACTGATCCAGATCAGTTTCATTGATCCCAGATCAATGGAGGTCATCCTAGCATAGGGAGTACGGTAGATATAGCGATGCGTCCATCGTAATACTACTATGGTTCCTATCATAATTTCCTTGCTCATTGATCAGATGAGAGGTACTTCCCATGAGTCCCAGACTGCATGGGTAGGATTCCTTGACAGGAGAACTAATCACCCTGTCCACAAGAGAATGAATCATCCTGTCAGTGGATGCCACGGAGAACTAATCATCCTGGCCGACAGGAGAACTAATCATCCTGTTCCACAGTCGCCACAGAGAACAAATTATCCTAGCCCACAACAGAACTAATCATCTTGTTCCATAGCACACCACCAGGGGAGGTTGAGTTTCCCTGTGGTCGTATGTTGCTCAAGTAAGTACCCCAAGCCCCCCAGAGCTCCCAGAGCTCAATGCATGCAACATGCAGGACCCTTATAAGAAGGTCTCTCAATGACTCCAAGTTGTTCAGGAAAGTCACAGATTTGACCTTTCCCCGGGGCTTTGACAAAATGTCTGCAATCTGTACATCAGTCTCAATCGATGGAGCCTCCTCGCTCATCGACTTACCATATCACAGATAAGGCAGTATCTGATGTCTATTTGCTGGAGCAATCATCGAATATGAGATTCTTCAATAATCAAATCCCCCCTTTGGTTGTCACAGAGAATCACAGTGGTATTCATCATGTGTACAAACATCTCACTTAAGAGCTTCTACAACCATGTAGCTTCACACGAGATCATACTCGTAGCTATGTATTCGGTCTCGGCAGTGCTAATAGCAACCGACTTTTACTTCCTGCTCATCCATGATATTGAAGCAGAATCCAAAGAGAACCAACACTGAGAAGTGCTCTAGTGATCCTCCACACTGCCTGCCCAGTGAGCGTTCGAATAATCATGCAATTTCATATTTCTGGCAGTGTATCTAAATCCATGAGAGATTGTGCCCCGAAGATATCTCAGAAGATTCTTGGCACCAATCGAGTGAAGCTCAACCAAATATGAGCTCACCATGCTAACTGCAAAACATATGTCCGGATGGAAGTTCACCAAGAACATCAACGCGAAGGAGTTTATGAAACTCAGAGGCATTTCCCAAATCTGGTTCGACATCACTACCATATAACTTCTGAAAGTTAAGATCCTTGAGGTAGTCACAGGCTTGCAGTTTATCATTCCACATCCGGAATCCAACTCCCTCTTACTTCCGCAAATGAGAGGGTTTGCACCTGTCAGAAATAGGTCGTCCTCATAAGGTGCTGGTATGAGAGGTCTATCATCCACAACCTTCGGGTAATGGTTTGGATCGGTTTCACTCTTAGTGAATCTCAACTTCATCAGACAACTATCAATCCTCTCATACTACGCCCGGAGTGTTTTGCTTCAAGCCATAGAGGGTGTTCTTCCACTTGTATACATGAGATTCCCGATCATGAATCTCAAACTCCTCGAGTTGTTCCAAACCTATGGACCTACTTCATGAGGGGAATGGTCCTCTTATAAGATTTTCCTTCGGTACATCTCAGACATGTACCTTCATGCTCTACTTGAATTCAGACATCCCTATCACCATTTGACTCACATCAGGTAGGGCCCATAGGTAGACCTTTGGTGTTATAGATGCGATATGTCAATTGACATGATCCCCAATGGACTATCCTTCAACTTGATACAAATCTGAACTCAAAAACATCGAAAATTCTATTTTCAAACACTTACCTTTCCATTGATGAGTGCCACCTCGTAACCTTTGACTTCCATCAGTGAAATGGACACCAGGTTCTTCTTGCGATCAGGTACGTAAACGAGATTCTGTAAATGAATCGAGTTACCCTTATTCAATTCAGAGTTAACATTCCCTACACCCTTTCCGGGATAGGTGGCATCGACTCCAAGTATAATCCCATGATTGTTTTCATCTCTGCCAAATTAGAGAGTGCACCCATCTATCCGATGAAGTGCCTTGAAGCACTACAATCTATAAGCTAGATTCCCAAAGGCCAATACAAGATAACGCTTCTTTATCTTATCAGAAACAACATTTGATTCTTCATACTTGGGGTTCCTTGCTTTCTATGAAGAGTCAGCCATTTCCTTGATGACCTGCATTCCCTGTCATTCCTTTGATCATTGAAGATGTCCCTGGAAGGATTGTTATCATCATCAAGTGATGTGTCCCTGGCATTCGGACACTCCTTCGCATAATGGCCGAACTAGTTATCTGCCTTTCCTTCCACCCTTAGATCCGGTCTTCCAATGAAGTGATCTTTAGGTAGGCCATATTCCACTACGCCATTCTGATAATATTCTCTGCTTCGACTTCACCCTTGGTGAATTTGAAGAGGGATGAGGTATCCACTGATCCTTTTGTCCTTTCCCAACTGTCTTCGATGATTGCTCTTTCACTCTTGCTTGGGCATTGTCTTCATCTCAGCTCTGATACCATATTAGGTATGTTCTATGCTTAGAGCAATTTATTTCAATTTTCCCAATTAGCTCCATATCTTTTCCAGATTAGCAATCACATCAGCATTAAAGTAAACTGCAGATAGAACATAAACATAAATTGCAGAAGACAAGCCAAGACAAGAGGACACAAGATGTGGCACTAGCCAAGGACAAACCTCAATGTGGGGAAACCCTTGATCAATTCTTCTTATATGTTCTTCAATAGTTCAACAGAGAGAGAGAGAGAGAGAGTGATAGTACATTTACAACAAAAGTCAACACTTTGACTTATCTAGATAAGAGCATAGATCATCTCTAAGAAGATGATACATGAGATCAGTTGAAGACATGCTGCTTCAACTAATTCTCCAAGTTGACTCCACCTATCGTTGTGTTGCATTTCGTCATCATGTTGCACCTCACCGCGCTGCACCATGCTGCACCCATCATCACTATGCTGCATCTCATCATGCTTCATTAATCATGACTGTACCCATCATTGTACTACATTATGTGCCATTGCTGCACCATGTTGCCTTCCTGACCTATGTGTTGGCTGCACCTTGCTTGCTTGTTGTCCCTAGCATGCTTGTTGTTGCATGCTAGTTGTCCGTTGCATGCTAGTTGTAACATTGCATGCTTGGTGCATTTGCTATTAAGTACCATACAACTGTCCCAATGTTAGTTAGTCGTGCCTTGCACGTTGTTCTCCTTCGGATATAGATGCCCCAGGTGTTTCAGGAGTTCCCAACAGTTCTTGTAGTTCCGGCTGTTCTTGGTAGTTCCGGCTGTTCCCTACAGTTCCGGCAATTCTGACTGTCCCGACAGTTCCGGCTTTTCCAGCAGTTCCGACTTTTCTGGCAGTTCCGACAGTTCCAGCATTTCTGGCTTCTCCTGCTTTTCTGGCAGTTCCGATCTTTCTGGCTTTTCCGGCAGTTGCAACGTTTCTGGCTTTTCCGGCAGTTCCGACTTTCTTCCCTCTAGATCAGGGCAACGTTATTCCTTAGGATCTCTCGTCCTATTAAAACCTAAAGACAAGTAGAGAGAGGAAGAGATCCCAAGTGTGTTGAAATGACTTGAAAGCCACCTCTATTTATACTAAAACGTTGAGTACATGTGGGGTTTATTTGGTTGTTGGCCGACCTTGACGAATTGTCTTATAACGCAAATAAAACATAATTCCATGAATACTTATCGGAATCGGATTATCTTTAGATCAATTCTACACCTCTCGATGAAAGGGATCCAAGAAAAGTATCAACTGCTATAAATAAGATGACCCACATGGAGTTTGGTCCTAGTTGCCAATTTTAATAGTGCACCCTTTTCTTCACTAATTTCAGAGATATGATTGCGTTCTCTTTAGAGGAGTAGACAACCTCTATATATAGTGGATTGTCCCTCCTTTAGGCCGACTTGTAGTTCGACTTACCACTTTGAAGCCGACTTGTCTTCCTTTGTTGCGATAGGTGCTTTTAATGGCGCGCCGCGCCATTGCTTCCTTTGATGGTGTCTTTGCTAGGGGATGACTAGACTTTGCTTGGAGGTTACGTCTTTGACTCTTATACATAATGTAACATACCCTTAAGGTCTTTAACATAATTCTTTTGACCTTTTGATTTACCTATAGGACATTAACATGTGCTAGACCTACTTCAATGAGCAAGAAACTCACTTACATATAATATAAAAATAATATTTCTTTTCTTGAATAAATATAAATATCAAAAGTACATTTATGAAGGCTAAACCTAGTTACATTTCCTTCAACACTCCATATACAACCTTGATATAAAGGTTTGGATCAATAGAATTTTTTTGTGAAGCCTTTTCTTTGTAGGTATGCTCCATTCTAACATACCATGCCCTTGGTGCTTGCTTGAGGCCATATAATTCTTTCTTCAATTTGCAAACATATGCCTTCATGTCTTTAACTTCAAATCCCAAGGGTTGCAATATATAGAATTCCTCATTAATTGTGCCATTTAGAAATGCAGTCTTGACATCCATTTGATGGATGTTCCATCCCATCGATGCTGCTAGAGAGGCCAATGAACGAATCGTTGTACACCTTGCTGTCGGAGCAAATGTCTCTTCATAGTCGATGCCTTCTTGTTTAGAGAATCCCCTAACCACAAATCTTGCCTTATATTTATCTATACTTCCATCTACCACGTGTTTGATCTTGTAGATGCGCTTGGAAGTCACCATTGATTTGTCTTCAGGCCTAAGTACAATTTCCCAAACTCCATTCTTCATCATAGATTGATACTGTTCATTCATTGCAACCTTCGATTCCTGATGGTTGACAACTTCTTCAAAAGTGGATTGTTCTGCTTCTATTAGTTTTGTCATTTATGCAACATATGTTGGAATTTCTAAGTCTGACACGTTAGAAACCCTTCATGCACTTTACTGATTTATTCCTACCTACTTGTTCTGTTAATTAACAAGTTATTTACCATGTAAATACTGGAAATAAATACAAGTACATGCTCAACAGATTACAGATCATCAACTGAAGGAAATAGAAACGAGCACACAAATGACATCGTTGTTTTTGGATTAATGTCCCTGGAAAAACCCAACGCGGGAAAACCGGTGCAGCGATCTAAGGGTTTGATTTATTAAGAAGTTTCGAAATACAATCTGGGTGCCAAATCCGGCTCACCCAATAGAGAAAAATCTCGGCAGTAGCACCTCTCTACTTGGAAGCAAATATTCCAGCTGAAACCCCGGATAAACACTCCAGCAGCTCCACAGCTCCAATCTGCCCCATGAAACCCCAGCGTCAGCCTCTCTCTGGCCCTACATTAGCCCAACGTCACTCCGGCTTGGCCCGCGTCAGCCTCTGGAGGCACTGCATTAGTCCTCTCGCTCTCTGCGTCACCCAGGTTGGCCCTCTGAGGCACTGCGTAGCTCCTAGCTGCCTCTGCGTGAGCCCTGGCTGGCTCTACGTGAACCCTTGGCTAATTTTGCGTCCCTCTCTTCGGCTACTGCACTGATCCTCCTGGTGCTATCTCTGCCTCTTTGCTTCTATATTCACTGCTCCTCAGCTGCAACTCTGATCACTCTCTCAACTTTCTCAGCAAACCCAGTCCCAGAAAGTCGAAATCTTGATCTCTTGGTGTGTTCTCCAAGTGACCCTCAAGCCTCCTCTTATACTTTTCTCGTTGACAAATCAACGGCCGAGATTAAGTCCCTAATCAACAACTATGATTAGATTTGGTTTGATCCATGACTTTTGGACCATTCTAATACAGTTTTATATTAGTTCACGTTAATATTTTATTTTCCCTAAGTTTAGACTTAGAGACTCCATTAAAAATATAAATTATTTTAATATCTCCCAAACTGTTTAGAATCTGCCCAAACCCTTTTTGGGTATTGGAGATCTCATGTGTCGTAGCCTCTCCACCAATTTTCGTGGCTAGAGCACATCCGATGCTACCCCAAATCAACACTCCCTCTTGGCGAGGACTTGCTGTAGTAATACTCATCACTGAGTATCACCCTGATCATCCGGCATTAGTCCCTGTGTTGATGCTAGGCTTGCTGCCCAACATCCTCTGCACTGCTGCATCGTGTACTACTACCCACGGCCCTGTCACGACCACTGCTACTGCTGCATCCATATTGCAACTCCCTCTACATCCATGTTGCTGCCCATGGCCTTGCCACTGCCACTGCTGCATCTGCACTGCAACCCCTCTGATCATGCTGCATTGTGCTACCCATAACACTACCACTACTGACTGCTGCACTGCAACTCAGTTATTGAGAAGTAAGTAACTGATCTCCCAACTCTGATATCTCCGTCAGGCTAGAAACTCATGATGCTGAAGCTCCCTCTGTCACTGACAAGTGCTCCATCTCTGTTAAAGTTGGCAACAAGGGCCAAAGTTCATGTGGATCATCTTATTCATGGCTGATAATGTTTTTATTAGATTCTTCTCGTCGAGAGGTGTAGGATTGATCTAAAGATCATCTGATTCCGATAAGTATTCATGGAGATATGACTTTATTTTGATTATGGAATTATTATCAAGCCGACCTACTACTCATGTAGGCTCAGAAGCCCAACAATCGCATCTATTCAAACATCAACAATTTTGTATAAATACAGGAGGACTTTTCCTCATTTGCATTCACTCATCTCATCACATCTCTCTCTCTTCTGCGCAGAAAAGAGGCTCTTCTCTACTGCACAGAAAAGAGTCTCTCTCTCACACATGTGGAAGGAAGCCGCTGAAACTGAAGCTGCAACTGTAGATCCAAACTTTGACCAGCATGGACCATCAAACCTCCTCTTCGGAACTGCGCTGTAGGTTCATCTGGACCTCTGAAGGCCGCAACTTTTGGTGGTGGAATCAAGCCTATCCGATGGTCGGTTTGCGAGATATCGACTGCCCTAGTTTGAAGGAAGTTGCTGAAACTGAAGCTGCAACTGCAGATCCAAATTTTGACCAGTGTGGACCATCAAACCTCCTCTTCTGAATTGCGCTGTAGGTTCATCTGGACCTTCTCTGAAGTCTGCAACTTTTGGTGTTGGAATCAAGCTGATCCGATGATTAGTTTACGAGATATCGACTGCCCTAGTTTTGATGATGAAGCTGCTAATGCTGATGATGCTGATCTAGGGTTTGTTACTGCTGATATAAATCATATTTATTGTACTATTTCTCTCTGCTGAATTATTGAAGATAAAAGAAGATTTGATCAAAGGTTTTCCCCACACATTGTGGGGTTTGTCCCTGGCTAGCCGCCACATCTTGTGTCTCTTGTCTTGGCTTGTTTTTGTCGATCATTTAATGTTCTATCTGCACTTTATTTTATTTACATGTGATTGCTAATCTGTGGACTATAATAAGAAAGAGAAGTAAACTGTTATAAGCATAGAACATACCATAAATTAACAATCTCTGACCTCGTGTTGCTGCAACAACTCTGTGCATCTCGCACCATTGCACACCTCTCTGTGTCATCCTACACTGGTGCAACACTCCCGTGACTCTCACACTGTTGCAACCTGCTGGCCTTGCGTTGTCCTGGGAATCCTGCACTGTAGGTCCTTCTGTCGCTCCATCTGCATCTGTCTCTACTGACATCGCCAGTATTGCTACTGCTCTTCGGGGCTTTCGTAGCAAGGTATAATCCAAGAGGTTGGGTACCTCGAGGATCCTGCCCCTCATCGCCTGTAGTCCGCTTGACTATAGTTCGATGTCCCCCCACTTCTTCTGAAGTGGTACATGAGCACTTATGGCACAATCATTGTCTGTCTCCACTTCCTTCTCTACCCTTGCTGGTGTTGCCTTGGTCTCAGAGGTCTCTCCCTTACTCTTATTCCTTGGACACTAGGTCACAGAATGACCCAACTCCCCACAGTGGAAGCATTTGACCTTGGAGAGGTCCTTCTTCTTCCGTTTCTCTTGCTTTCCCTCAGATGCTAGGGCAACAGCTTCCTCCTCCTCCTCCTTGATTCTGATCCCCTTGCCGCTGCTTTTCGCCCTGCGCAACCTTTTGATCTCTTCTTGGCGAAGAGCAGCTCACATTTCCTCCCAATCTGGAAGGGTTACCCTGCCCAGTATACTCTGGACAAACACCTCCCAGTCTTCTGAGACTGCATTTAGGGCTGTTCTCACCATCAATTCTAGATCCGACATTGCACCTATGGAAGTTAGTTGATCCTGGATCTCCTTCAATCGATCGAGGAATGGGTTGATCTGTTCTCCCTTCTGCATCTGGTATGATTGCTGCTAATTTTCTATTAGCATCTTCCTCTACATGGAAGTATGCTGATACAACTTGGTCAGGGCCTCCCACATCTCCTGTGCCGTGTTCTTCTCAGCAATATGTGGTACTATATGATCCTTGACCCCGTCAAGGATGATACTATTAGCCCTTGCCATTGCATCCTTGTACCTGTCGTTATCAAGCGGGTCAACTGGGATAGCTATCGTCCTCAAGGCGAAGTGCTTGACACTATTCCTGTCTAGTACAGATAAGATTCTGGCCTCCAGACTATGAAGTTTGAGGCTCTGTCCAGTGTGTCCCGGTCTCTTACTCCGTGTAGTGCCATTTCGCTGCTCCTATACTTCCCTCTTGGAAGTTCTCGGCATGACTCCTTTGAGCCTCGATTTCCCTCTTGGAAACCATTCTACCAATGTCAAGATGCCCCTCTCCAATTCTCTGTGCAACTGCAACACTAATCTGGATTCCTTGGCTAGAAATCCACCTCGGCAACAAATCCCTCTACCTTGGTCTTGCCCTGTTTGGTACTGTTCTGACTATAGTACCCCACCAACTCCGCTCTGCAACTTACCCATAGCCTCTTAAACCCCAACAACCTGAAGGTTAGAGCTCCTAGGGTGTGCGCAATTAAAATAGTGCGAAACACGCATATGGATTTCCAATGAATAAATTGGATTGATGAGCAAACTGAAGCTCAATAATAATACAGAGATATTTACAGTAATAGAAACATCAAGTTTCTATTTAGGAAATAGAAACAATCAGTTTCATCTAAGAAACTGCTAAAAGAATAAAAATAGCAACATCTAAAAGAATGAGCATTAAATACTAAATAGTATTATTCTAATACCCTCCCTGAATGCTCAATCTATTTACTGCTTTGCTGCTATCCAATGATCAACTTTAGGAGCTGACATGAAGCGGGAAATGTAGCTCACTGCAAAACTGATGTCAGGTCTAGTGGCAGTAAGGTAGATGAGACTGCCCACTAACTGCCTGAATAAAGTTTCATCCACAAGGGGAGAGGATGATTGAGCTGAAAGTTTTAGCCCTGGTTCCATAGGAGTCGTGGCCGCTTTGCAATCCTGCATTCTGAACCTGTCCACAAGATTTTTGGCATACTTGGACTGAGAGAGAAAGATGTGGTTCTCAGTCTGCCAAACTTCAACCCCCAGACAGTAATGAAGAAGTCCCAAGTCTGTCATATCAAAGGTTCTGCATAAGTCTTGTTTGATCCCATGGATCAAATGTGCAGAGCTGCCAGTAATGATAAGGTCATCCACATAGACAACCACAAACAAGATATCATTACCAGTATGCTTGATATACAGGTTTGCATCAGATGGGCTCCGCTGAAAGCCATGATCTGTCAGGTACTAATCAATTTTCATGTACCAAGCCCGAGGAGCTTGTTTCAATCCATAGAGTGCTTTAGCTAATCTACACACTTTCTGTTCTTGACCAGCAATCTTGAATTCTGGAGGCTGCGTCATGTAGACTTCTTCCTGTAAGTCACCATTTAGGAAAGCACTCTTTACATCCATCTGATGAACTTTCCAATGGAACTGAGCTGCTAGGGCAAGGACAAGCCGTATGGTACTCATCTTGGTTGTAGGAGCAAAAGTCTCCTCATAGTCGATGCCTTCCTTCTGTGAGAACCCTCGAGCCACAAGACGAGCTTTATACTTGTCTAGGGTTCCATCAGCTTTGTATTTCACTTTATATACCCATTTGCAGCTAATGGGCTTTTTCCCTTCAGGAAGATCAGAAAGGGTCCATGTGTGATTTTTCTGAAGACTCTGGAATTCAGCTTCCATAGCATGTTCCCACTCAGATGTACCCTTAGCTTCTGAGTAAGTTTGAGGCTAAAAGATACTGTGTAGGTTAGCCATAAGAGCAAAATTTACTATAAACTGTTGTTTGCTCTTATGTCTAGAAGTTCTTCCTTCAAGGAGTTCATCATCCCGGAGATCACCAATGGTTTTAGCCCACCATTTAGGCTGAAGAGTAGAGGAACCAATATCAGGAGGAGATGGAGAAGGCTCAAGAACAATAGGCGCAGCAAGAGAAGGGTTATTTTCCGGAGGAAGCTCAGGCAATGTATTATCAAACACTAATGCTGCATCATCCCTCCCATCAGATGGACCTACCGGAAGAAAAACACTGTAAGGTTGATCCTCAGAACACTGCTCAGAAGAAGAAGACTGAAAGAATCCTCTGTCTTCATCAAATACCACATCCCGACTGAAGCTAAGACGACCAGTGGCTATATCTATTAGTCTATAGGCCTTGTGATGATCACTGTACCCTATCATCATGAGTTTCTGGCTTTTGGAATCCAAATTAGAGCGTTTAGCAACTGGAATCCAAACATATGCAATTGAGCCAAATACTCTGAGGTGACTGATCTTAGGCTTACGGCCAGACCAAACCTCTTCGGGAGTCTTCCCCTTAACAGCCTGAGTGGGTGATCGGTTAAGAAGATAAACAGCAGTAAAGACTGCTTCAGCCCAGAATTTGTTCGGAACACTCTTGTGTTGTAACATGGAGCGAGCCATTTCAACAACCGTGCGGTTGCGGCGTTCAATAACACTGTTCTGCTGAGGAGTGTAGGGTGTAGTGAACTGGCGTTTTATGCCATGAGTATCACAGAAGTTGGTAAAGGCAGAAGAACAAAATTCCCCCCCGTTATCTGTCCTAAGAGTCATGATATTACAGCCAGACTCTTTTTCAACTAAGGTTTTAAACTTCTGAAAGATACTAAGTGCATCAGATTTATATTTTAGAAAATATACCCACATCTTTCTACTGAAATCATCTACAATAAGCAAAAAATATTTGCAAGCAGTGATAGAAGATGTATTCATAGGACCACAAATATCAACATGAATTAACTGGAGTACCTTAGATGCGCGCCAAGATTCTCCATTCGTGAATGAAGACCAATGTTGTTTGCCAGCTTGACAAGCGCCGCATACGCCCAACTGTTGAGTCTGAATATCAGGTAACCCTGACACAAGTCCTTCCCGAGAAAGCTGAAAGAGATACTACATGTTTAGATGCCCATATCGTTGATGCCACAGAGTGTTGATGGGAGAAACACGAGCTGCTAGAGCCACTTCTGGAGAATCACCAGTGTCAAGAAGCCTGTATAGACCATGATCTTCTAGGCCAACAGCAACCGTAAGACTAGTCTCCCTGTCGATAATAGAGCACTTGTGCGCACTGAACACCACATCAAGCTGAGGAGAGTTCCTCATAATCTGACTGACAGACATCAGATTAATTTCCATACCAGGAACATAGTACACATTCAGGAAGATGAGTGTGCGCCCACCAGACTGGATCTGAACTGTACCTCTGCCAACCACTGTGTATTTTTCACCTCCGCCAAATACCACGGAATCACTAAAAAGTGAGAAGTCAATAAACCAGTCACGCTTGTGAGAGAAATGGCGTGATGCACCAGAGTTAATGTACCAGGCAGAAGATGGAACATGATCTGAAGACCTTTTAGCCATAAAGGCATAAAAGGCAGAATCTATCTGCTCGGAATGTTCTGCAACATTTGCTGTCTGATGGAGCCCTCCCTGTTTCTTCTGCTCAGAAGCAATCCTTTGTCGGCAATCTTTCTTCATGTGGTCGAACTTGTGACAGTAATTACACTGCACATTTTTCTTCCTAGTAGGATCAAGAAACTGAGAAGAACCTTTCTGCTGAAAGGACTAAGAGGACTGATATTTGGCAGCAAAAGCATTTTCTGAGGAGGATGATGTGGCACTACTACCAAACTGTTGTTTCCAACGATCCTGCTGCATGAGTTTGGTGAATAACTCCGGAAACTTCAAATCAACATTAGTGGAGGTAATGTTGAGTATTTCTATGAAGTGCTCATAAGATTTTGGTAGACTTTTCAGAGTGATGACTACCATATCTTCTTCCTCCATGGTGCGACCAATGGCTTCGAGCTGATCTCGAATGTCTTTAATCTTGTTGAGATGTTCCTGTAAAGACATGTGTTCATCCATCATGATGGAGAACAACTGATTTTTGAGAAAGAAAGCTCTGCTCTTGTCAGATGTCTCGTGCAGTTCTTTCAACTGTTGCCAGATCTCTGGAGCTGTTTTACCAGAAGGAATCTGTGGTAATTGATCATCAGCCACAGAGAGTTTGAGAAGCATAACGGCTTCTCGATTGCGATCATCAAACTTATCTTGATCGGTACCAGCTGTACCGGGACAGAGTTCTTTGCCCAAAACGAGCTGATCAAGACGCCTGTATTCAAAAATGGTCAACATTCTTTGTTTCCAGATGTTATAATTGCTGCCATTAAAGCATTGATTGCCTTCCAACATCAGATTGGTTAGCGAAGCCATCTGTACTTTTTCAAGACACAAAACAACACAGAAGTCTGGTACGGATATAGATGTCAACTAATCCGGACAACAACAGAGGAAAGAACAAGCGCTGGAAATAAGATTCAACTCTTAGTCAAATGCCAAACCAGCAAATATGACTGAAAAAATGGCTGAAAGAGAAATATGTTGCCCACAGATAATATGCTCTATGCACAGCGGCAGGGATGGTCGCACAACTTTGTCCTAAATTCAACTTTCAGCAATATATGAATCAATTTGACCTGTAGAAGGAACGTGATTTTCTGCTAGACAGAGAAGTTTGATCTACAGCAATTTTATCTTCTAAACAAGTATGAACTCAGACCCCTAAGATTCTGTAAAAAAAAAAAATTATTACAGCACTTCCGTTTCTGAACTGTGGAACCGTCTCTTTCCGCCCGAAACTTCACTGTTCTTGAATCTATTCCAGCATCATAGCAAACTAAGGGTGTCTGTACTTACTCCGGAAATTCATGTGAATCAACGCTAGCAGAAATCCGACGTGCATGCCCTAAATCTCAATCAAAGTGTATATAAAAAAAAAAACGGAGAGAAAAAAACACAGTTGAAATAATTAAAACCTGCAAAACTCTACCCAAACGATTTGAGGAGGGCGAGAGAAAATATTCTGCGGAGTGCCCACTGGCTCCAAACTTTCCACCGGATTAGTCGAGACAATTCCGGAATGCTCACAAGCTGTTCGGCGTGAGTAACATTCGTAAAACAGGTAGACGTCAGCAAGAAGAGCGACCATAAAAAAAATGCGGCTGAAGGGACGCTGTCTGTAGCGTATCTTTACGCGTGAAAAATGGCGGCTCGGGACGCTGTCTGCAGCGTATCTTTACGCGTGAACAAATTTGTATTCGTTTTGAATTCGGTGGACGATACCACGGTGCACGCAGATTTGGATCGGTGCTCTTTGGAAACCACGGGGACGAAACCGAATACCAACTGGATTCACTTGGCCTGATTTGATCGTCTATGACTGTCAACATGGCATCGATTCAATCATAATGCCAAGCATTTTGCAGCTCCACTCGTAGGCATATAAAATCCTCGCACAAAAAACCACCACCACACACGACTTTGATGGCCAACAATGAAGCTAACTGTATCTCAAAAATTTCAGACCTACAGAACAAAGAATGACTAAATCCCAAATTCCTGAACGTTGGAGATGACGAAAATATGAGGAAGAAAATCGAACTCAGAAACTGAACGCCGAGAGCTAAATCGATAAATGAACTATTTTGAAATGAAGCAAAATTTTTCCAAAAAAAATTGAAAAATTATTTCAAAAACAACTCCTGAGCTTTGATACCATAAAACAGTGTGAAACACGCATGTGGATTACTAATGAATGAATTGAATTATGAGCAAACTTGAGCTCAATAATAATACAGAGATATTTACATAAGATAGAAACATCAAGTTTCTATTTAGGAAATAGAAACAACTAAAAAAGGAAAAATAGCAACAGCTAAAAGAATGAGCATTAAATACTAAATGAGATAATATGATTATTCTAATAAGTAACCCCTAAACGTTCCACTGGAAAATCGCCTTTCGAGCTAGTGTATGGTAAGGCTGCAGTCTTCCCAATCCAATTAGCAATGCCAGTGGCGAAGTTACTACAAGAAGCTGAGGAAAAGCCAAGTGCCTTGACACGAAGGATAAACCAGTTGGTCGAACTTCATGAAAACAGAGAACAGGTGGGGGCCAAATTGTCAAATTACCAACAGAAGATGAAATCACTGTTTGACAAGAAGGCTAAGGATCGACCTCTTCAACCAGGAGATTTAGTTCTCCAATGGGACATCCGACAGGAAGAAAAAGGCAAACACGACAAGTTTGATCCACTATGGTTCGTCCCTTTCAAGATTATATAAGAGAGAGGAAATAACACATACCTGCTCGAAAATCTGGACGGTGAATCATTGGAACTGCCAGTAAATGGTCAGTTCCTCAAACTCTATTTCCAAAACTAGAGGTACCTGTCTTGCACTCATTGTAAATATCGGTGTGCCTATTGTAATTATTATATGAAATTTCCAGTTTCTGTTGGAAATTCCACTTTCACAAAATTATCGTTTGTTTAGAAAAGACTCAATGCCCAAAGGAGAAGTTCACAGTTTGCAAGTTCTCAGCACCCTGCTAGCAAGACACTGTCCCCAGATGGAGCCAATGTTGTCACCTTTTGAAAATACAGTTCTAGATATACAAAGAGTATCAAAGAACAAAGAAGTTTGCAGCCAATCTCCAAGCCACAGAAGCTCTCAAAGCTAAATCGAACCCTCTCCACTGGATAGTGCTCGGAATAAGATTTCCAACGGTAGGTTGAAGTCCAAAAATAAGCTCTTGGATCAGAAGTTAGAGCAGATTGAAGAGACCCTTTGAAAACCAGAAAGAATAGAGAAAATGAATAAGGGTCAGGCTCATCGCAAATTGCAATCGGAGCTTTTTTGAAGCGGCAGCAGGGGAAGACAGCGAAACATATGATCGGTCGATCGTCGATATAACATATCGGCTATCAGCAGGTCCAAGGCACGGCATATCGGCTTATCGGCGATCGCACAAATGAAAGCCCTCCTCTGCCGAAGTCCCTTCCGACTTGCGATTGCGATATGCAATGTCCCGGCTCAGGATGCGATATTTTATGTATCCTGCTTTCTTGAAGTTTTGCGTCCGGACAATCAACAAGCGCTATGAAATATGGCAGGAAGGCCCTCTACTATACTCTGATTGTGATATCCCGGGTGGGCCCAGTCCCGCAGACTGGCGATCGCAAGTGTCATGGGGAGATACCAAAGGCGAGCATTATAAACCACCGATATGCGGGATTCTATGCAACAAAGGAAAAAGACCCCCAGAGGGGAGTCCAAAGGCCCTAGCGCCCAAGGACTAAGCACCTGGTCGTAGCCCTCGGTCACATGAAGCAAAAGGGGCTAAAGTGGATCGGAATGCCTTGTCCTGTAAAAACTGTTTAATGAAAAACCCCGATGTGATAACTCCGCGACCAAGTAATGCAGAACTTTAAAGGCATGGTCAGTTGGCAGCTGTGGCATTTAAGAAAGGAGATGGAGCATTCAAACTCAGCATGGGTTGACCCAGAAAGCCCCCCTTGTGACACGAAACCAGGGTCAATGGATACAGAGTAAACGAAGACATGGAAGGTCAGGAGGACTTGAAGATCCAGCATGGTGCTCCACGCAGAGGGAAGATGAAGTACCGCCCAGGTGACCTCTGCTTTTGTACTGTGGCATTAAATTGATAGATGTTCGCTCCCAGTTTTGAAGAGAGAACAATCCGAGCAGTAAAGGCAGAAGCGATGGGAACTGACTGAGTGACACAGGTGACCAGACCGTGGGCAAGCAACAACCTAAAGCAAAGGCAATCACAGGGATGGGCATGGAGATTTTTTTTTGGCATGTTCATCTGATCGATTGACTTGTTTTATTTTCCTGTGATGTGTCGCCATTTATTGAAGCAATTAATGTTTGTAGTCACTTTTGGGCCACAGAGCCATCCCTGACCGAGACAACTAGTCGATTTGACAGCTAAGACTTGGCTAAAGATATTTTGTTGTAATCAATTATTCAACGCTCCCCTCTCCAAATAAATAGGGGGTAGCAACACTTTACAAAGGTTCAAAAATCCTAAAGAAAAAGCTACATGTTATTTTCAGACAATAGACTTCATAATATAAATCTTTCAAGATATCAAGGATATGGTGGCGATCCCCCTTTCGAGTACTACAGTATGTTATCCCTCAATTAACTCCCATTACGTTCATGTTTCCTCTCTGAATTCATGTAATCATAGCTGCTAGAAATATTTCATACTTTCTTAAAGATTCATTTGTATTAACTTGTTAATACACGTGCCTATATGGATTTCTGAGAATATATCTTTAAAATTGCGCTCCATGAATCATAGCACCCAGTCTCTCTTTTGTCCACTATATCTACCTGTAGCTCAGATAAGTGTAGAAATTCTTGATGCGTCAAGCTCTATGTGTTAAGTGTAGAATTCTTGATGCTTTAAGCTCTATGTGATGAGTTACTCCTCCTTATCCTCTCTCATTGCTCTGTCAAAGCTTATTAAACTGTATATCCTTGAACTACTCGGCCTTCACTATTTTATGCATATATTTCTGTGAGATGTATATGTGAAGAAGAATCAGAAATACATGGCTTACGCCTTTAGATGAATGAACCAACCTATGTCGTTTATTATTATTATTATCATTATATATGTGTGTGTGTGGGTGTTTGTGTGTGTGTGTGTGTGATGTGTCCAGTTTCCCAAGAATCATATGAGACACACAGAATCTAGATGTAGCCAGGCACTGGCCTTGTAAACAATTCGAGGTTGTCTCTAGGAGCAACAACAGCTTCTGGCATCATTGCCGAGGAACGTATTGAAGGATTTTTTCCCCTAGGATACGACAAGTTAAGCACTCTTTGTGTAGGTGAGCAAATACGTACTAATTGCATCCCCATCACCTTGGCGACTCCACAAACCCCATTATCATCTATCATCGTGGCTTTTAGAAAGCCTCACACTCATTCAGATACCTCCCAACAGAAAACGCCATTTATATCTGACCCAGAGAAATTAATTTTCAGGGGAGTCTGGAAGGAGAAAACTCCTACTACCTATGCTATTGTCTCATCATTCTTAGAAGCTTCCTCATCCAGCTCCCAACCGGCTGTCATCCGCTGCTCAAAATTTACTCCTAAAGCCCTTACATACCCTGATCTTAGTCTAGCCACTCCAACCACTGCAGTTTTGGCCCAAGTTCCTCCGGCAAATTTTATCCACCCTCCATTAATTCAAATGGTTGTTCTGAGTTTCTTACTAAATAAATATGCCCCTCTTGATTTACCTCAACCCCTAAGTGCTATGCCCCAAGACTACCTAAAGTTTTTTCCTAGGCTCAATGGGGAAGATGAAAACACTGCACAAAGACACATTGAAATCTTTTGTGCTTTTGCTGAGCTTCTAAATGTAGAACAACTGGACGTGGTCCTAAACTTCTTTGTACAATCCCTTGATGGAGAAGCCAGAAAATGGTTTAAAGCCCTGCCTAATGCCTCCATAACCACCTGGGAGGAACTCGAAAACTCTTTCACACAAAAGTGGGGTGAAAAGAGAAATCATGAGTACATCCTCACAGAGTTTAATCCTATAAGGAAGAAGCTAGAAGAGGATATTTCAGAATTCATAAAAAGGTTCAATAAACAATATAATAACCTGCCTGTTGAGATAAAGCCTCCTCAGGCCGTTGCTTGTGTAATATTCGTGGGAGCCTTTGAGTTGGAATTTGGCTTTACCCTAACAGAGAGGAAGTCTCGTAATTTGGATCAACTCCAAGTAGATGCTCTTGAGGTGGAACCAAATTTCACCTCAACAGGGAAGTCAAGAGGAAAGAATGAACTTACTGAGAATAAAAGGGGAAAAGAAGAAGCATCCTCCTATGGTCAAGCTAAAGAATCACCAGATCTGGAATGGGATGCACTGGATAAACTCATCAAGAGTTTATCACATAAGGTTGTAAAGCTTGAGCTTGAGAACAAGAGTCTCTCGAAACAGAATGCTCAAGGCAACAACCGATTTATAACCCACAGTATAGAAGGCCACCATTGGAGATACTTCCAAGGGAAAGAAAGGAACAAGTCGATTAGATCCCTCATCCCCTATATTTAGAAGATGATCCCGATGAACAATCGTCGAATACACATGAGAAACTTGTATTCTACTTTCTCTGAAGAAGAACATGAAAATATGGCTCACCAGGAGACCAGTCATGATAGAGAAGCAGTAGAAAATGAGGAGGACATAGACTACTATTGAAAACAGTTTGCGGATTTCATGCAAGCACAGCTACACCGAAAGTATGATCTAAGATCTTCAAGAAAGAGGTCGACATAACCAGAACAACAACAAGAGGGCACTGCTCCCCAAGATATTCCCCTAGTGCTAGATAAAGGGAAAGGTAAGTCGAATCCTGACTCATCCAAGGTAAAAGTCTCCTCAAATAAGGAAAGCAATAATTCTGAGGAACACTCAGAAAATAAGGCACCTATTTTGCTAAAAATTGCCAGTGATAAGGAAGGAGAAATAGAGCCAGGAGGTATAGAAAAAGACCAACCTATATTCAATCTTCAAAAGGAGCTCAAAAAGGTAAAGATTCATGTTCCTTTGATTGAACTTCTAAAGTAGCCTACTTATAAAGCTCAAGTCTCTCAATCCACGCTTCCATCCACCTAAGCACCAACCCATGATTGTTTAAACCTTCAACAAGAAAGGCCAATGGTTGTTTTTGGGCCTCATGTTGTAGAACTTGATCCTTGCACTACACCCTTCTATGTGACCCTGGTAATCCACGACTTCTTATTGCACAATTGCATGTTGGACTCCGGAGCCTCGCACAACCTCATGCCCTTAGCCGTGATGGAACAACATGGCTTGCAGATCACCAGGCCCTACAAGGACCTATACTCCTTTGACTCTACCAACAAAGTATGAAGCATTGCTCCTTGGGAAACAAACAGCAAAGAATATGAATATTGAATGCTTAACGGTGCATGGAGACTCCGAGCTGATTGTCAAATAGGTACGTAATCAGTGCCAAGCCAAACACCCCAGATTAAGAACTTACCAAAATGAAGTATGGGATTTGATTGATAACTTCTTCCTGACCTTTAATATCCAATTTATGCCCAGAGGAGGAAACTGAATGGTTGATTCCTTCTTGTAGCAGCGAGCAGTTTCAAGCCCCCTCAAAATCCGCTCCTCAAGTATGAGGTGGAGGTCAAATACAAACCCTCTATACCTGATAATGTCAAGCACTGGCAGGTATTCGAGGACGATGAGCAGGTCAAATGATTTATAGAAGTTGTTGGGGAGTTCACTAACTCAACCATCGATCAAGAAGAGGAAGAAGAGGTAGATAAAGAAACCACTCTGTGGGAAGACACAATGGTTGGATGCAAAATTCTACAACCGAAAGAAAATGCCATTCCTCGCAAACTAGTCCCACTAGAAAGATTATTTAATAAGGACGACGTAGCCTCCAAACCAATGGCTTCGGAGATGGATGAACAAGTAGAAGATTGCAATATCGGCTCAAAGGATGAACCCCAGATGGTCAGAACATCAAAAGGAATCCCCTTGCAATATAAACAAAGGTATTTAAATCTCTTCAAAATATACAAGGGTGTTTTTGCTTGGTCTTATGAGGATTTAAAAGCATTTGATACTAACATCATACAGCATAAGATTCCTTTAAAGAGTGGAATAAAACCATGCAAGCAGAAGCTCAGGGAGATTAATCCACTCTTACTCCCCTCCATTGAAAAAGAAGTGAGGAAGCTTCTACAGGAAAAAATCATAGTGCCTTTGAGGTGCTCGGAGTGGGTGGCCAACTTGGTCCCAGTCCAGAAAAAAAATGGAAAAATAAGGCTATGTGTAGGTTTTCGGAATCTAAACAGGCGTCGTTGAAAGACAACTACCCGCTACCTAAGATGGATTATATATTGCAGAAGGTGGTTTGCTCAGTCAGAATGTCCATGATGGATGGGTTCTCTGGTTAAAACCAAGTCGCAGTCCACCGTGATGATCAGAAGAAGACTGCTTTCACCACCCCGTGGGGAACATTCATGTATGCTCGCATGCTTTTCAGTCTTATTTATGTAGGGGCCACGTTTCCGAGAGCTATGGATATAGCCTTACTAGGGGAGCAAGATAAATTCGTGGTGGTTTATTTGGACGATATCACAATCTTCTCTAAGATCGATGAAGAGCACATCCTCCACTTGAAGATCACCTTCGAGAAATACAAGAGGTATGGTCTTTGTTTGAATCCCAAAAAATCTCAGTTCGCCCCGAGTGAGGGGAAGCTACTAGGACACATAGTACCGCATGAAGGAGTGAAGATCGATCCTAAACGAGTCAAAGCCATCGATCATATTCCTCTACCCAGAAATAAGAAAGCGGTCCAAACCTTTTTGGGGAGAATCAATTTCTTGAGGAGGTTCATACCCAACTATGTAGAAATAGTCAAGGGTATTACAGATATGCTTAAAAAGGAAAATGAAGTCAAGTGGAGCCTTGCCCCCAAGATTTTTTCACTAGAATTGAAGAAGCTTTGGTTGAAGCCTCGGCACTAGTCAGCCCTAACTACTCAGCGCCTTTCTATATCTTTTCTTTTTCTTTTCCGCATACTATTGCCGCAGTTCTGCTACAGAAGAATAAACATGGTTATGAACAACCCATCACCTTCTTCAGCCAAGTCCTAAGGGATGTTAAGCTTAAACATAACATCTTGGAGAAACAAGCCTATGCGCTAGTCAAGGCTTTGAAGGCATTTCCTCTGTATGTGCTACAATCGGAAATCACAACATTTGTCCCAATGACAGCGGTCAAGGACATCCTAGTGCAAGGAGACAGTGAAGGAAAAAAGGGTAGGTGGATAGCAAAGATACAAGAATATGAGTTAGACATAAAGCCTACTAAGCTCATAAAAGGCCGCGGGTTGGCCAAGGTTTTATCAGAATCTAATTGCCAGGCTTTAGGGATAGAATTTTTAACAGAGGAAGGCAAACCAAAGGAGCAGCAGAATGAGATTAAAACATCAGAGCAAAAGATCTATGCTAAATATGAGGGATCACCCTGATATAAGAATAACATCCATTATCTCGTATTCCTAAGGTGCCCACTAGAGCTAGATAAATCCAAATACAGAACTCTGAGATTGCAAGCTCAAAAGTATATCATATCCAATGGCCAACTCTACTGGAAGGACCCAGTGGGAGTTTTGCTGTTATGTTTGGTAGAAAGCTAAACTCATAAAGTGATTGAGGAATTTCATGGAGGAGTTTGTGGAGGTCATTACAGTTGGATGACCACAACTCACAAAATCCTCAAGGCAGGATTCTATTGGCCCACATTGTTTGGAAATGTTCATTCCCAAGTCAGATCGTGCCAGGAGTGCCAAGTGTTTGCTAAGAGACAAAAGCTTTCTCTTCTCCCCCTGATTCCAGTGCATGTGGAAGAACCTTTGAGACAATGGGGACTAGACTTCATAAGAGAAACAAACCCACCGTCCAAAGGCCAACAAAAGTGGATATTAACAGCCATGGATTATTTCACCAAGTGGGTAGTGGCCATCCCAGCTAGAAACGCTACAGACTCAGTGATAATCAAGTTTATGGAGGAGAACATATTATCTCGCTTTGGTTGTCCTATCAAAATTATCACTAACAATGCTCAAGTCTTCAAATCTGCAAAATTCACCAACTTCTGCCAGAAATTCAATATCATTGTCAGGCACTCCACTACCTACTATCCTCAAGGTAAGGGATTGGCTAAGTCCTCAAACAAAACTGTGGTGAGAGTGTTGAAGAAGACCATCACCGAGAATCAGAGGAACTGGGACTCCCCACTGAAGTTTGCCCTCGGGGCTAACGGAGTATCCCCTAAACGATCTACTGGAAAATCGCCTTTCGAGCTAGTGTACGGTAAGGTTGCAGTCTTCTCAATCCAATTAGCAATGCCAGTGGCGAAGTTACTACAAGAAGCTGAGGAAGAGCCAAGTGCCTTGACACGAAGGATAAACCACCTGGTCGAACTTCATGAAAACAGAGAACAGGTGGGGGCCAAATTGTCAAATTACCAATAGAAGATGAAATCCCTGTTTGACAAGAAGGCCAAGGATCGACCTCTTCAACCAGGAGATTTAGTTCTCCGATGGGACGCAATGGGAAGAAAAAGGAAAATAGGGAAAGTTCGATCCACTATGGTTTGGCCCTTTCAAGATTATAGAAGAGAGAGGAAATAACACATACCTACTAGAAAATCTGGACGGTGAATCATTGGAACTGCCAGTAAATGGTCAGTTCCACAAACTCTATTTCCAAAACTAGAGGTACCTGTCTTGCACTCATTGTAAATACCGGTGTGTGAATTGTAATTATTATATGAAATTTCCAGTTTCTATTGAAAATTCCACTTTCACAAAATTATAGTTTGTTTAGAAAAGACTCCATGCCCAAAGGAGAAGTTCACAGTTTGCAGGTTCTCAACACCTTCCTAACAAGGCATTGTTCCCAGGTGGAGCCAATGTTGTCACCTTTTGAAAATAGAGTTCTAGTTGTACAAAGAGTACCAAAGAACAGAGAAGTATGCAGCCATCCTCCAAGCCATAGAAGCTCTCATAGCTAAATCGGACCCTCTCCACTAGATAGTGCTCGGAATAAGCTTTCCAATGGTAGGTGGAGGTCGAAAAATGGGCTCATAGATCAGAAGTTAGGGCAGGTTGAAAGGACCCTTTGAAAACCAGAAAACAAAGAGAAAATGACTAAGGGTCAGGCTCATCGCAAATCACAATCGGGGCTTTTCTGAAGCGGCAGCAGAGGAAGACAACGAAATCTGCGATCGTCTGATCGCTGATATCGCAAATCGGCTATCGGCGGGTCCAAGGCATGGCATATCGACAATCGCACAAATGAAAGCCCTCCTCCGCCGAAGTCCCTTCCAACTTGCGATTGCGATATGCAATGTCTCGGTTCGAGATGCGATATTTTATGTATCCTGCTTTCTTGAAGTTTCGAGTCCAGACAATTGGCAGGCTCTATGAAATATGGCAGGAAGGCCCTCTCCTATACTCTGATTGCAATATCCCGTGTGGCCCAATCCCGCATATCGGCGATCGCAAGTGTCAAGGGGAGATACCAAAGGCAAGCATTATAAACCACCGATATGCGGGATTCTATGCAACAAAGGAAAAAGACCCCAGAAGGGGAATCCAAAAGCCCTAGCACCCGAGGACTAAGCACCTGGTCATAGCCCCTAGTCACATGAAGCAAAAGGGGCTAAAGTGGATCGGAATGCCTCGTCCTGTAAAGACTGGTTAATGAAAAATCCCGATGTGATAACTCCACGACCAAGCAGTGCAGAACTTTAAAGGCGTGGTGGGTCAGCAATTGTGGCATTTAAGAAAGGAGATGGAGCATTCAAACTCGGCATGGGTTGGCCCAGAAAGGCCCTCTTCTGACACGAATCCAGGGTCGACGAATACAGAGTAAATGAAGACATGGAAGGTCAAGAGGACATGATGATCCAGCATGGTGCTCCACGCAGAGGGAAGACAAAGTACCGCCCAGGCGACCTCTACTTCAGTACTGTGGCATTAAACTGATAGATGACCGCTCCCAGTTTTCAAGAACGAACGATCCAAGCAGTAAAGGCAAAAGCGATGGGAACCCCCTGAGTGGCATAGGTGACCAGACCGTGGGCAAGCAACAACCTAAAGCAAAGGCGATCATAGGGATGGGCAGGGAGATATTTTGTTGGCGTGTTCATCCGATCGATTGACTTGTTTTGTTTTCCTATGATGTGTCGCCATTTATTGAAGCAATTAATGTTTGTAGTCGCTTTTAAGCCACAGAGCCATCCCTGACCAAGACAGCTAGTCAATCTGACAGCTGAGACTCGGTTGAAGATATTTTGTTGTAATCAATCATTCAACGCTCCCCTCTCCAGATAAATAGGGGGAAGCAACACTTTACAAAGGTTCAGAAATCCTAAAGAAAAAGCTACATGTTATTTTCAGACGATAGGACTTCATAATATAAATCTTTCAAAATATCAAGGACATAGTGGTGCTTCCCCCTTTCGAGTACTATAGTATGTTATCCCTCAGTTAAATTCCATTATGTTCATTTTTTCTTCTCTGAATTCATGTAATCGTAGCTACTAGAAATATTTCATACTTTCTTACAGATTCATTTGGATTGACTTGTCAATGCACGTGCCTATATGGGTTACTGAGAATATATCTTTAAAATTGCGCTCCATGAATCATAGCACCCAATCTCTCTTTTGTCCACTATATCTACCTGTAACTACTAAGATAAGTGTAGAAATTCTTGATGCATCAAGCTCTATGTGTTAAGTGTAGAATTCTTGATGCTTTAAGCTCTATGTGATGAGTTACTCCTCCTTATCCTCTCTCATTGCTCTGTCAAAGCTTATTAAACTGTAAGTCCTTGAACTACTCGGCCTTCACTATTTTATGCATATATTTCTGTGAGTTCTATATGTGAAGAAGTACCAGAAATAGATGGCTTACGCCTTATATGTGTGTGTGTGTGATGTCTCCAGTTTCCTAAGAATCATATGAGACACACAGAATCTAGATGTGCCCAGGTACTGGTCTTGTAAGCAATCTGAAGCTATCTCTGGGAGCGACAACAACTACTACAAAAAAAGGAGATAATGGAGTTATCCTCAATACTTACCTACTCCCCCTTATGTTGATCACTATAATCGAAGAGGAGGTGTTGATGCTTCGCCACATGTCTAGAAGCCTTAAAATCTACAATCCATTCTTGAGTGGAGGTGGACAACCATAAAGCAATGTGCATAGCCAAGCATGTGGGCTCACCAACCTTGTCTTCAAAGAGATAAATCATTTCTAGCTATTTGTTGGGCAATAACATCAATATTTTGAAATCAAAAGCACTAGTATTTGAATAGATGTCCCTCTATATGGCAATATGAGCATGTTGGTCTCTTCTTTTTGGAAAACCTAGAAGTGTTCCCTTTAGATGCATGCATAAATGAGGCAGGGATAACCTTAGTGTGGTCATGGTCCCAAGCAGATAATTCACCCAAGTTTCTGAAGGTGAGTTGATGTTGGATAAGATTAGCACATACATCTTCCAAAGTAAGAGAAGCCAGATTTGGAAGGAGAATAGGAATGTTATAAAACAAGATAGAAATATTTTTGAATGCAAGAGAGAGGTTATTGAGACAATATTGATATATTCAAGATCTGTTTTACCTATACCACCACTTGTGAGAATATATTCTTTTGAAGTCTTGAACCTGGAAATGTATTCGTCGACGGTAGTGAAACCAACGATTTTGAGGTTGGGGGACTCTTTCTCAAGTTTCTTTATTTGAGTGGCGTTCACTAAACAAAATTGGCTGTGGAAAGCATCTCAGCCCTACTTTGCACTACTGTTTTTGTGTGATGGACAAGATCAGGTTCCATGTACCAAGTGATCAATCTAAGAGCTTCATCCTTCTTCAAACATACAAGATCATCATTGTCATCAGTTGTAGGGAAGTGGTTTCTCCATACACATCCATACCTCTTTATTATGGAATATAGCCACTAGCTGAAGCCCATGCATGATAGTTAACCCAATTAAGTGAAAAAAAAAGTCATTTTCCATCAGCAAATGTCACAATACCAGTGCAGATCAGGGGCAGTTGTTGATTAATTGAAAGGACAAAGAGTGTGCTACTCTTGAGGGATCAAATCATAGCAAAGTTCCTTAAATTTGCTAAAAACCCAAGAAAATCTGGCAGGTAGGGGTGTGTTGGTGAAGATGAGAGTGAAAAACCCTAAAAAAACTGGTTGTTGTCCAAAAGAGTGCTAAAAACCTTAATTTCAGTTTTGTACAACCCTTGAAATAAAGTTGAAACCCTAATTTCAGATCTGAAAAAATTTCAAGGTTGCTGGATAAAGCAAGGAAAACCCACACTAGCTTTGGTATTATGTTAAAAATCATAAGGTAGAGGATCTACAGCGAATTCCCTAAAAAACCCTAATCCAATAAACAAGCTAAAAATAGCAACGCCAAAAAAAAATTCAAGAGAGCACAACACAAATAGAGCAAATTGAAATAGGTGCCATTAGGCAAGGAATGATTAAACACACTTGAATGTGAAAATAGTACAAATCAGGGATGTGTATTTTTACCATTCCTACAAACGTTAAGGCATAGCATCGAGGAGGGGCCTGGGCGAACCTTACTCCAATTACAATAAAGTGTAATAACAAATTACAATGTCACTACCCACTACTACCTACAGGTTGGTTCATTGAGAACCTCAACTACCCACAGAGTAGGCTGCAATTTGGCCACAACTAAAGATTAATTCTCACAAACATTAAAGCAAAGGATATCAAGCATAACATTTAAACTACTGCAAGCTGGGAAATATTTCAGGAACACAAGAAATTGTTTAATAATCCTAAAAGTGCTTCCAGCTATAACATGCCATTTGAAAAGCTTATATGATATTGAACAACAAAAGTTTTCCTGCAATGTTATGGGTCGAGAATGATTTTTAATTTTAGTAAATATAAAGAATTGACAAACAGGGGAACAATAGTTAGATGTAGCCTAGAAAAGGTTCTAACCATGATAGCTCCAACCATTGCAAAAATGCCAAATCCAATGCCAATTGTGAACCAAAATTGTAGAAACCTGTCAAGAGTTCAAGCAATTCAAAGCTATTGATTTGAGAAAATATATCTGCACAAAACATTATTTATTAAACTAAAATTAAGGAGACAATCTTTCTAAAATAAAATTGAAGAGCTATGCAAATGGGCAAAATTCTTAAATACTAATATTGGTATACACTTGAGAGCTAACAAGCATATGATTTACAAAATATGCGAAGCACAACTCAATTTTGTAAAAGGTTACGCTCAAGACATACTTTGAGTGCCTTCTTCCCAAGGAGTGCAATCTGTCATTAAGAATGTTTGTCTTGAAATCACAATACCTACAAATCAAATAAAACATTAAGCAATATGTTAAATAATTCATTAATGGAGAAAAAGAATTAAAATGTATGCAATGAAGCACCTAAACAAGACAGAAGTTACATATTTCCAAAATTAAGAATTTAAAGAAAGTTGTAATGACCAAATATCTTCTCTAAAACCAGTTCTACCCTAAATGTAAAAAATCAAAGTGATCCATAATATTTCTACCATGAAATCGATTGGCTAGAAGTTGTTATGCTCCCCCACCCATGCTCAAATTCCACTTTCTGACATGCTTGCACTCTTCATGAGCCAATTGTCTGTTGACCTGGCCATGAGCCCTAAATAATCCAGTTTACCCTAGGTACAATCCTCAGAATGAAGGGAAGTACTAGATGAGTTTCCCCATGAAATGCATCACCAGAGAAGATATATATTGGTTACAAATTACAATATCTTATTTCAGGGAAATCTATCTCCACCAAGTCAGCCTTCCAAGATGATTATGCAAACTTCAGTAGTCTCTTCTTGTCAACCAGCTACAACACATAATTTTGGCCCCCAACTTCCAAGATTTCAGCCCTACAGCAGATCTGAAATTTCAGCCCTCCATCAACAACCTAGAAACTCGCGCGTGTGGAAGAAGAGACTTTCTTTTGCTTGACAAGTGCCTCCTTCTTCGCTCGGGTTTTCTCCTTCCTTTTAGATATTTCTCTCATTTTCTTCTCCAGTTGCTGCAAATCGAACTTGCTTGTGTTATCTTGCAAATAAGGTTGAGTTGCTACCTTTATATAGTGGATTTTGGCTCCTAATTAGGCCAACTTGGTGGAGGAGGCTTCAATGACTCATTTTTCATTAAAATATTTTTTCTTTTTTGGTAAACAAAGCCCTAGAAGGGCTTATTACATGATGAAAATGATTAGGACTCGGACTCATGACACAAACCCTAGAAGCCTACAATGGAGGCTTTGACCAATTAACCATTGACCCAAGCATGAAACCCATGCTTTAATAAGTTAATTTCTTTTACAATAAAATTTCTTTTTCTTTCTTTTGACAAATACATTACATTATGACTCCAATACAATTATGAAGACCGACACTAGTTACATTTTTCAACACTCCCTCTTAACTAGGGAGGTATTCATAATTACATATATATAGGTACATGGAAGATCTCAAAATGATGTGCTCTATGAAGAGTCACAGCACACGCAGTGCTACAAATTAGATACTTGACCAAGGTATCTAATCGGGTGGGACTAAATTGTGGTCCAAGCTTTAGCCACTCTAGATACCATCAAGCCATAGCTCTAACACCAACCCAGGGATCTAGGTGCATATCCAAGGTCGGATCTCCAAGACCTACGCCACCCTCCCTACTTCAAGATCTAGACATCATCACAGGTCAGCTAGACTTCCTCCCAAGCGTCTTGTCGCCCCAAGAAGCTTCATCTCTCCCTATAATCTAAATCAGATATGTCCATCAGTTCCAGGATGCTTCAAAATGGTCAACCCTTTTATGGAGAGATTAACCTATACAAACACAATCCCAATTAGCAACAAACTTTCAAATATATATACAAGTTAATATAAACCTTTGGGATCTTCAAATATACTGATGTTGCTTAGGTCATCATCATATTATCCAAACACATTTTTGTCAGAAGCTTTCTCCTTTCACTTTTTCAACAACACCCAACTCAACCTCAGCACTTCTTCCAAAAATACCCAAGTCTTGTTCACAACATTATCAATCACGAATAACCATCAATAGTGCTTCATCTATTCTCCAATCTCAAGCATCCTCATGGCCTTTTCATCAAGTCATTCACTTCTCTTCAAGCTCCCTCTCAACTAGAGAGATATACATTTTCCTTTATCCAAGTAAGTAGGGGACAAGTCCATCAACTATCTTATTCTTCCTATCACGCAAGCTCTTTCTTTTGCATCAACAATTCATCGGAGACTTCATCATTCCTTAACAAGCTCATTTATTGAACTTTAATGCTCCCTCTTTCCATCATACTCAACATCATCCTCAAATTATCAACAAATATGAGGTAAGCATCTTCATCAAATTGAAGACTATGTACTTGCAAGCCTTCAACAACAAGTACAACCAAGCACAAGCATACAAAAAAATGAATTTAACTATATTAAAATCATGTCATTATAAAGGAAGCATCAAACAATCAAGCTTTAGACATCAAATACCTTAACCTAGTTAGGTTCATAGTCAACAAGGGTACATCTTTTACATACTAGATTTCAAATTTTCAACAATTTGTTAGGGTTTTGTTACAAACCCTAGATTCCATCAATGAGACTTCTAAATTCTTAAATATCAACAACTAAATCAAGTCAACAATCATTACATCTAGGGATTCAATATTATGCCCTAGAATTTTATGTCAAACTCTACTAGGGTCTTGTCACAAACACTAGATTTCATTAATAAAACTAAATCATGAATATCAATAATCAAGATAACATACTAGCATTGCATATCTAGGGTTGTTGAGAAATCTATAGGGCAATGGTTAGGATGATTTTTCTTTCTATGATAACTGCTTGTGATATCTTTTAACTTTTTCTTACTTATTAACTTCTTCTCTTATTATTATGTTCATTTATCATCAAACAGCTACCAAGAACAAGAAGAACAATAGTACATAAGATATAGGTTGCAAGCCAGGGCCAAAACCTCTCCACTTGAGAGGAAAACCCGTAAATCTCTTCTCTTCTTATAGATTCTTCAATTGACATATTCCAAGACCTCCAGACCAAGACTAATACCCTTCTAAGACCAAGTCCGACCTCTCTGGATGATGTGCTTCCTTTATCCAAGTCAAATCTCTTCTAGCAGCACAACTTCGACCCCCCGCTTCAGAATTTCGGCCTCTACTGCAAGTCTAAATTTTTGGCCCCCAGCAATTGCTAATGCGTCCACACGTGTGAGGGCATTTTAGCCTTCCAAGGCCTCCCTGCAACTTTGTTTGCTTTACTTCCTTGTCTAGGGCTAGAAGGTGACTTAGTAGGCTCTTTTTCCAACAACTTTGATCCTCTTTCAGCAAATAGAAAATTTCGACCTTGAAGCAGCAAACCCTAGCCTTCCTTCTTCGCACATGTGAGATAGAATTAGCCCAGAAACTTCTTTCTTCATCCTCTTCCTTCGCCAACCTTTTTCTGCTCCTCCTTCGCTTGAATGAGATGTGAAGTGAATGTGTCTCTAGAGGTCGAGTTCCCTCCTTTATATAGGCTTCCTACAGTGGACGTGGCTCCGCAAAATAGGTCGAATTATCAGTTGCCAAGCCGACTTGGTCCTGAAGGGTATTTTGACACTTTTAATTACAAAAATAATTTTCTTTACAAGTTACAATGTGCCCAAAGGGGTCTTCAACTTATGACAATGACACTTTTGACTTCTTGACCTAGGACAAACCCTAGAAGCACTCAATGGGTGCTTGACCTCTAAAATAAAAGAACTTGAGCATCAAACCCATGCTCCAAAAATAACAATAATAATTTTTCTTTCATTTTACAAAATACAAGAATCAAAAGTACATTTCATATTTTTGAAGATCGAGCCTAGTTACACATTTTTCAACACTCCCTCTTAACTAGGGAGGTATTCATAAATGGTACATGGACATTCTCAATCTGAAGAGATCTCATAAGAAGAGTCGGATTGGTAACCCATCTGTTTAGAATCATAACAACCAGCATTGTCAAATAGCAAGGCCTTGACTAGCAGCTCTATCTCTCCACAAGATCAGAGCGCAATGTTGGCGAGACCAATGATTTATAGACACCATCATCATTGTCTCCGAAGGCAAATACCACACCCGGGTGTTCACAGAGTATGTCCTTCTTGGACTATTCTTATCTTGGATAGCTAGTCCTCAAAGAATATTGGTCCTTGACTACTCTTATCTTAGACGCCCTACCTCATCCTCAAAGAGTATCGAATGCCAAATATTTACCCAATCCTCCATTTTGTCTTCCCAAGTGAAGAAAAGAATGATGTGTCTATCTCTCCCTCTCAACTAGGGAGGATATATCAACCAAACCGAGCTTGTGTCTCAAATATACAGGCTTCTTATTAGGAAGAGATTTTGCCAATATGTCAGCTACCTGCTCATCAGTGGAGATATACTATAGCTACAACACACCATCTTGTACTAGCTTCTAAATAGAGTGATACTTGTTGTTTATATGCTTTGTCTTTCCATGAAACACTGGGTCTTCAGACAATCTTATATAACTAGTGTTATCACAATGTATCATTGTAGGGTCCATTAGTCCTTCAAATAAATCGAACAGCAACTTCTTCAACTAGGCCACTTCTCTACTTATGATCCGGATTGGATCATTATATTGTTTGTCATCCATCTCGATGCATTTAGAGTGGAAAAATTGGAGGAATCGGCTCATGGGACCGTTTTTACCAGCGGGACCCAGTTTGGCAAAACGGGGTCTCAAACCTTTCGGGAGCGTTTTGAGGCATCAAACAATGTTTTTTGGGGGTAAAAGTTTGCCGCTTTGGCACAGCTCCATACCATGTTGTTCTACAAACAGATCTTTCCAATGGCGCAAGAAGTGCATCAATCGGAGTCCGTATGCAAAAGTTATGCCACTCAAAAGTTGATCTTCTTGTTTTCACACATATAGTTTGAGAGGTTGCCGCATCAACCCCCATTTTTCATGGAAAACGGACTAACCATGTGTTTGTGATGTAAAAGACTCTAGAAGAGTCTATATTGTAACTCTAGTTAAGAGTTGATGTAATCAAAATTAACCACTAGTAGGCTATCGAGTTGTGTTATAACCAAGCCACTAGGAGGAAGAGAAATTCCATTCTTTTGAGAGCATTTTCTTCCATAGTTGAACATATATAGACATGAGAGATAGGAGGTAGAGCACAAAGGGAGGATCTGTGCATTGTAACAGCGCACGAGCCATAGGCATTACTTCTTTGTACTTGCAGCCTTATTTTCCAAATAGAGAAAGAGAGCGAAGCGACCTCACCTTCCAACTAGGTTTTCTCCCAAAAGGGTTTCCCAGAGCATATTTTGTGTCTTATGTGTGTGTGAGCTTATTTTTGTCGTTCTCTACTTTTCTGCATAATTTCCATTTGCATGCATGCACTAATTACAATTAATCCTATAGATCTTAAAGTTTAATTAAAATTGTAATAGTGTAGGAAATTATGCATTTTAATATATTATTATCAAATCTATTGTGACGAACTGTCCAGTGGAATATCCTCGGTAGTTTACGAATCAACTTACTTCACAGGCTGCAATATATTCAGCCTCAGTGCTACTTAAAGCAATTGATTCTTGCTTCCTACTCATCCATGAGATCATGGAGGATCCCAAACTAAAACATCCTCTTGTAATGCTCCTTCCATCCTGCTCACTGCCTCCCTAGTCGGAATTTGTATATACAATCAAGTGGACATCATTGCTCCTTTCATATTTTAGGCAGTAGTGGATTGTACCTTGCGGATATCTCCGAATGTGCTTGGCAGTTATCCAATGATCATGCTTCAGCTCAACTTGGAACTAACTAAGAACATTTACTGCAAAACATATGTCTAGTTGAGTATTCACCAAGTATATCAGTGAGCCAATCAATTGTCTATACTTGGTCGATCCACTGGCCTTGATTTGGAACTCCTTAGTCTTTTTAAGTTTGTGATCATCAGGGTTGTCATTGGTTTGCAATCCATCATGTCAAACCTCTTCAACATCTCAATCACATAATTCCCTTGACTTAGATAGATCTCATTAGGTCCCTGGCAGACTTCTAGTGCCAAATAATAGTGCAACAGCCCAAGATCCTTCATATCGAATTTTGCTACTAGTTGCTTCTTGCATTCTTGGATTCGACCTTCCACACCTATCAAGAGAATATCATCCACATACAGAAGAATAATCACAAGCTCACCTTTTACAACCTTGATGTAGAGGTTTCGATCAGCAGAACTCTTTATGAAGCCCAATCTTTGTAGGTATATACCATGCCCTTGGTGCTTGCTTAAGACCATATAATGCCTTCTTCAACCTGCAAACATAAGCCTCTTTATCTTTGACTTCAAATCCCAAGGGTTGCTCTGTATAGACTTCTTCATCAACTGTACCATTCAGGAATGCAGTCTTGACATCCATTTGATGTCTATTCCATCCCATCGATGTTGCCAAAGAGACCAGTGAGCATATAGTTGTATACCTTGTTGTTGGAGCAAATGTCTCTTCATAATTGATGCCTTCTTGTTGAGAGAAGCCCCTAGCCACAAATCTTGCCTTATACTTGTCAATACTTCCATCTGTCACATGTTTAATCTTGTAAAGCCACTTGGAAGTTACCACATACTTGTCTTCAGGCTTAGGTACAACCTCCCATACCCCATTCTTCATTATCGATTCATATTCTTCATTCATGGCATCTTTCCATTCTTAATGATTGACAACTTCTTCAAAAGTGTATGGCTCTACTTCTATTAACTTTGTCATATATGTTGCATACCCTGAATATCTTTTAAGCTTCTTACTTTCTCTAAATGTGCCTTTAGTTGCTCCATGACCCTTTGCATCTAATAGAGTAGATTTCAACCAATTAGGTCTCTGTCTAGTCTCGAGGATTACCACAGGTTGTGTAGGTTCACTGGGATCATAATCCTTTGATTCTTCTTTCGCCCTAGTAACTTCCTCTTCAAATATCGGAAGTTCTTCATCATCAGAGTCCATAGGGAGATCCTTTGATTTCTTGAATGCAATACTTTAGTCAAATATCACATCTCGACTGACTTCTATTAGGTGTCCTTTAATGTGAATACTATAGGGATTAGAAGAATTAATGTAGCAAACAAATGTTCCCTTCATGCCTGATGGATCCAACTTCTTTCTCTTGTCCTTTGGTATATGAATATAAACATGACAACCAAAAAATCAAAGATGATCCACGCTTGGTTTCTTCCCAGTGAGATGAAGGTTGCAGTAGTATTTACTTCGATATTTACTGTAGAACACAGTAAATAACTTGTATGGATTAACAAGTAGAAGTAACATCACTTTGTTGCAGTAGGAATTCCTGTTGTGGAATTTTCATAAGAGTAAGGCCTTAGCTTTTTTGGAAAAAAACTCTTCCAGATGTAATCTCTTTAAGAATTGATAGAACCAGTGGACTTACAAAAAAAGAACATTGAATTAAGAGATAATTAATGCCAACATACATAAACACCTTAGTATGTGAGAATAATGCTCACTTTATTTACAATTTGATCACAACGTTGTTGATACCCAATAGTTATAACACTCAAGATTAACTATTTTCTAATTGGCCATTACTAATAATGTTATCACTAACAGTAATATATTGATATTTATTTAGCCCTCATTTGGGTATGTGACAAGCCTAATAAAATGACATACTACCATCCAAAGTCAGTAGATACAAAGGAAAGTGCACTTAATCCAAGGACAAATCAATGCACCAAGGAGGAAGTCGATGAAGGGATCAGAAGTGAAATGATTGACCACCCCATAAAGAACAACTGTGAGCACCTAAAAAAGGCCCCAAGGTCTCATATTGAGTTTCATGATGTTATGCTCTTAACCTGCAAGACAATACCAGAATAACAAATATGCGAAGAAATATACCCAAAACATAGAATAATGAGAAATAATAGCAAGTATTTTATTATTCAGAAAGTAATGTTCACTTGCCTCTTCGAGGGGGCAACCTCCAATAGGGCTGAGCTCAATTACAAAATAAGACACGATGCTCCTCGAGGGGAGTCTCTATCCTTTATATAGGATTCATACATGCAATACCATGGGGAAATACCATAGTTCTTATTAATACCATCTATCTAATACCATG
>APFE030234685.1:0-20473 GCA_000404065.3 Pinus taeda | reverse complement strand
TTGACTCTTGACTATGACGTGGTCCCATTACATAGATAAGGGGGTTAGGGTGGGACCCTAACATGCCCTCCCCCTTAACAGTAGCCTTGTCCTCAAGGCTGAAGCTGCAGAAACTGCTGCAGAATAGCGGTTGTCTCCCAAGTTGCATCTTCCGGAGAGGTGTCTTTCCATTTGACTAGGACTTCCTTAATCATGTGGCCGCGTAGTTGCTTGACTCGTGTGTCTAGGACCTGTTCTGGTTGAAGCCAGATGAACCCTTCTTCGTCCAATTCCAGTAGACTGGTCTGAATTCTGCAATTGTTCCCAATCACTTTCTTGAGGCATGAGACATAAAAAACTGGATGGATTTTTGCAGTAGGTGGCAAGGCCAACTTGTAGGCCACTTCTCCAATGCGCTGAAGTACTTGATATGGTCCATAGAATTTGGGAGAGAGTTTCTTATGCCCCTTGTTTTTGAGTGATGTTTGCTTATATGGTTGGAGCCGTAAAAAGACCTGATCCCCTTCTTGAAATTGGCGCTCTGAGCGATGCTGATCTACCTATTGCTTCATGCGGTTCTGAGCTTGATGAAGATTCTCTCGAAGATGGGCGAGCATGGTTGCGCGGTGTTGTAGGAGTTGATCCACTGCTTGTACTTTTGAGCATCCCTTGAGATACGAAGTAGGTGAAGGCGGGAGTTGACCATATACTGCTTCATAGGGAGTCATTTTGGTGGTGGCATGATAGTTGGTGTTATACCACCATTCAGCCAGAGGTAGCCACTATACCCAAAGGTGTTGTTTTTCTTAAGTGAAACACCTAAGGTAGGTTTCTAGACATTTGTTGACGGCTTCGGTTTGACCACATGTTTGCGGATGATAGGAAGTACTGAGTTTTAGTTGAGTGCCTTGTATTCTGAAGAGTTCCTGCCAAAAATTGCTGGTGAAGATCGGGTCGCGATCGGACACAATAGAAGTGGGCATGCCATGCAATTTGAAGATATGATCCATGAAAGATTGAGCAACCAAAGTTGGTGTAAATGGGTGGGGAAGAGCGCAGAAATGAGCATACTTCGACAATCAGTCCACAACCACCATGATGATTGACTTGTTCCCTGACTTTGGAAGACCTGTAATGAAATCCATAGAAACCTCCGTCCAAATTGATGCCGGAATGGGCAATGGTTGTAATGTGCTTGGTGTGTTAACGGTTTCCCCGTTGTGGCGTTGACAGACATCGCATTTGGCTACAAAGGTAAGGATGTCCTTTTTCATGCCTGTCCAAAAAAATGATCTTCTGGTGCGAGCATACGTCTTCTGAAAGCCTGAATATCCTGCAATGGGAGATGAGTGCAATTCTGCCAAAATGCGACTTTTGAGGGTGGATGTTGGTGATATTATGACTCTGTCCTTGTAGCGAAGAATATCATCCTGCCACGAGTAGCCCTTGGTGGAATTTGGATCTTCCTGCAATTAAGAAATGAGTTGGGAGAGCCTGGGGTGTGAAAACCATTCCCTGCGAGCTTCTTCAATCCATTCTGGAATGGGGAGGGAAATAGCTAGCAGGGTACTTTTCTCCTCAAATTGGCGAGATAATGCATCTTCTACACTATTATCTTTCCCTTTCTTGTAAATGCTCATAATCATATCCCAGCATTTTGGCTAGCCATTTATTTTGTTGTGGGGAGGATAGGCGTTGCTCCAAAAATATTTAAGACTGTGATGATCTGTGCGGATTTGGAAATGTCGCCCCAATAAATAAGGTCGCCAGGTGTCGACTGCATGTAAGATGGCCATCATTTCCTTCTCGTATGTAGATTGGCCCTGATTCTTCCCACTGAGTTGTTGGCTGGTGAAGGCCAATGGTCGCCCTTCCTGCATTAAAACCGCTCCAATACCTGTTCTCGATGCATCACATTCAATGACAAATGATTTGGTGAAGTCCGGTAGGGCTAAGACTGGGGTGGTACACATGGCGTTTTTGAGCGCGGTAAATGCCTGTTGTGCTTCCTCGGTCCATAAGAAGGAATTTTTCTTGAGGAGTTGAGTTAGTGGTTTCGCTATGCGACCATAGTTGTGGACAAATTTCCGATAATAGCCTGTGAGACCCAAAAATCCTCTCAAGCTCTTCAATGTCTTCAGTTGAGGCCATTCTTGCATTGCCTGGATCTTTTTGGGGTCCACCCTGACACCTTCACGCCCCACAATGTGGCCCAAATACTCAACTTCTTCCATGCCAAAAGAGCACTTGGACATCTTGACAAATAATTTATGCTTGCAGAGCAGTTGCAAGAGCAAATCTACATGCTGAAGATGTGTGGCCCAGGTGCAACTGTAGATGAGGATGTCATCAAAGAAAACAAGGACAAATTTTCTGAGATATGGTTTAAGCAGGTGGTTCATAAGGCTCTGAAAAGTGGATGGGGCATTACAAAGACCGAATGGCATGACCAAGAACTCATAATGGCCTTCATGAGTTCGGAAAGCAGTCTTTGGATTGTCTACTTCTTTCATGCAAATTTGGTGGTAGCCCGAGCAAAGGTCGAGCTTAGTAAAGAATTGAGCCCCATTTAGTTCATCCAACAAATCATCGACAACTGGGATGGGAAATTTGTCTTTGACTGTCAACTTATTAAGGGCCCTGAAGTCTGGACACATACGCCATTCCCCATCTTTCTTGAGCACCATGACCATCGGCGATGAATAAGGACTAATGCTAGGACGAATGACACCTGCTTCCAAGAGTTCCTTGATTATTTTTTCTATTTCATTCTTTTGGGCGAACGGATATCTATATGGGCGCACATTTGGTGGTTGGGCCCCTGGGACCAAAGTAATGCTATGATCATGTTCCCCTCTCGAGTGTGGAAGCTCATGAGGCTTGTCAAAGACTGGCAAATGGTTGTTTAAGATCTTTTGCATATCAGGATGAATATGAAGAGAATTGGGTTCGAAGGCCTAGATGGCATTGAATTGAACTATAACTCCATGGTGGCCCTTTTTTAACAATTTTTCCATCTGATGTGCGCTGATAATAGAGGGAGCTCACGCCTGGAGTCCGCAGAAGGTATGTGTGTGGTTGTTCTGCTTAAAGCCCATATATAACTCCTGGAAATCCATTGTGATTGGGCCAAGTGTGCGCAGCCATTCAGCACCGAGGATAATGTCGCACCCTCCCATGTGTATGGCAAACATGTGGGTCTTTAACTGATAATCCCCCATTTGAAGTTTGACATTTTCACAACGGCCTTCACATTTCATTGTCCCCCCATCAGCAATTTGGACCTGGAAGTTAGAAACTGCTCGGACAAAACAATGCAATGCTTCCACGACTCTTTGATGGATAAAATTATGTGTACTTCCACTATCAATCAAGATTACTACTGGGCGATGCTTAATAAAACCTCTGATTTTGAGAGTTTGCGGCGAAGAAATCCCTACCAAAGCATGCAGCGAGATAATTGGTTCTTCAGGTACATTGTCTTGCTGGTTGTCCTCTTCTTCCTCCTCTGGTTCCTCAAGTGGTGGGGCTTCCTCTGATGAACTGTGATCAGTAGCATCGATTTGAAAGAATTTGGGCTCCTTGCATTTGTGCCCGGGGGGAGTATTTCTCATCACAGTAGTAACATAATCCTTGCTTTCTTCTTTCCGTCATTTCTGTTGGTGACACCTTTTGAACCTTGAGTGTTTGGGTAGTGCTTTGAGCCTGTGGGGGGCGACCCTTGGCGATGAAATTTGGGCGATTGGACTGGGCCGCTAACGCACATTCGACTTCACGAGCTATCCTGCAAGCATGCAGCCATGAGCTAGGGTGGTGCAGTCGGACGTGGGCTTGTATGGCTTTTTTGAGACCACTGACAAAACATTCCACGTAGAACTCATCGTGTAGACCTCCAGTGCGGAAAGCTAAGGCTTCAAAGGTGGCAATATATTTATTCACTGTTCCTGTGTGTCGGAGCTTAGTGAGATGACCCAAAAAGTCAGATTCATGGTCAAAGCGAACCATAAGAGCTTTTTTGAATGTCTCCCAAGTCAAGGGCCTTCCATAGCAACGTTGATGCCATTGCCACCATTGCCATCTTTCATTGTCCAAGTACATGATACCCAAAAAGTCAGATTCATGGTCAAAGCGAACCATAAGACCTTTTTTGAATGTCTCCCAAGTCAAGGGCCTTCCATAGCAACGTTGATGCCATTGCCACCATTGCCATCTTTCATTGTCCAAGTACATGATACCCACACTAAGCTGAGTCGCATTATCCAGGATCTAATTCAGTGTGAAATATTGCTCCATTTGTGTTATCCATGCAGCCGGGTGAGAGCCATCAAATTTATACATGTCCAGCTTGGGTGGTCGCAGATGGGATTGTTGGTGGGTGCCAAAGAGGTGAAGAGACTGGCTAGACTCACCCTCACTGTTTTCATTGCCAATATATGCCTCCTCGCGTGCCTCCACCTTGCCTTTAGAGAGTGTTGCAGTTAAGTTCTGCAGTTGCGACACAACCTCGTTCAATGTTTATTCAAGTTTGTCGATCCTCTCATTCGCCATAGCTTGAGCTCTAGTTTGTACCATGCACCGATCCGACGTACTTGAAATTTGGGACTACCAGAATTTTTTGGCACTAACAATTGAATGGTACCACCTTGCTCAGCTCGTCGTCCGGATTCTTATGGGCTAAGTCACCAATAAGCGCCCCAAGGGGGGTCCAGTAGCCGGATCCCAGAAATGTCAATGCTGCCAAAAGTCCTGCGAAAATCACGCCTAAGTATAGGAACCCACACCACTACTCAGATCTGGATGGCAAATCTGATGGATTTGAGAGATCTGAATCCCTGATCTGATAGATCTGAACGGCGAAACTGATTGATGCTACGGATCTGATGGATCTAATAGATCTGAATGGCTGATCTGATAGATCTAAACGGTGGAACTGATTGCTACTGCTGCGACAAAAACCCCACTTGCGAGATCTGATCTGGCAAAGATTATGCGTGATCCAAAGATAGAGTAGGGAACTATGGTCTCAGGAGTGTCAGGTGCTACAAATCGCAATATACATAAGGGTCTGACAGTAGTACTCGGCCCAATTTTTCAGGGCACTAACCAAGGAGGATCAACAGTACCCTTAGCCGTACAACCCAACTACCCTATCGTACACGCGAGTAATCTCTCTGAGTGTTGTTCTCGGTGTACTGTAGTAGCAAGACGGCCGTCGATTTATCTATGGCGAGGTTTCAAGGGAGCTAGGGGGGCTTCCGATATACCCAGAGAGTACTTGGAAGACAGTCCGTGCGCGGTTCTGTCTAATGCACTACTACTCGAAGGGGTACCCACAGGGGTTACAAGGGAGTCCAACAAGCGTGAACACCTCTTGTATTTCCTGCGTGCATGCCTCCCCAAATCCGCAGGTTTATGCGCTCAACGACAGATCCCGTGGTTTAAAGACGATGGAACACGTCTCTAGCCAAAAAAAATTGCTAAAAATTGGAGATCCCACCGGCCCTAGAAAGCACTCTGATACCACTTGTTATGCTTTTAACCTGCAAGACGATACCAGAATACCAAATATGCGAAGAAATATACCCAGAACATAGAACAATGAGAAATAACAGCAAGTATTTTATTATTCAGAAAGCAATGTTCATTTGCCTCTTCAAGGGGGCAACCTCCAATAGAGCTGAGCTCAATTACAAAATAAGACACGATGCTCCTCAAGGGGAGTCTCTATCCTTTATATAGGATTCATACATGCAATACCATGGTTCTTATTAATACCATTTATCTAATACCATAGCCCATTTGCAACTAACTGTGGTTCTTTCATTAAATGCGGGTTAACCACTTACAATTATTAATATGGGCTTTATTGACTCTTTACTTAACTATAACTATGACTTGATCCTATTACATAAATAAGGGGGTTACTGTGGGACCCTAACATGAAAAAAGAACATTGAATTAAGAGATAATTAATGCCAACATACATAAACACCTTAGCATGCGAGAATAATGCTCACTTTATTTACAATTTGATCACAATGTGGTTGATACCCAATAGTTATAACACTCAAGATTAACTATTTTCTAATTGGCCATTACTAATAATGTTATCACTAACAGTAATATATTGATATTTATTTAGCCCTTATTTGGGTAAGTGACAAGCCTAATAAAATGACATACTACCATCCAAAGTCAATAGATACAAAGGAAAGTGCACTTAATCCAAGGACAAATCAATGCACCAAGGAGGAAGTCGATGAAGGGATCAGAAGTGAAATGATTCACCACCCCATAAAGAACAATTGTGAGCACCTAAAAAAGGCCCCAAGGTCTCATATTGAGTTTCATGATTCATCAATCTCAAAGTTTCAAGCTTTCAAAATTCAATATATAACATTTATCATAATTGATCACCAAAGTTGTACTTGTAAGTTAAATGTAACCATTACAACAAAGAAGAACATTGAATGGTATCCCACATGCATAGAGAAACCAATAAAATTTTGAATCCACATCATTCCTACACCCTTCATCAAGGAAATATGATATGGTTCAAAGCCTTAAAGAGATGTTTGGTGACCCTGTGCCTCCATATCCACTGCCATGGGAGGATGTTGAAGGAGTTCTTTGTGCACATTGATGTGATTGTGAGCTATGTTCAAAGAAACCCTTTGATTTGTTAGATTTGTATTAGGCTTCATCCTCTTCCCTTATGTATTCGGCTCTATCTACTACTGACACACTTGCACAAGTTTTGATTCCTATTTGTTTATCTCTATCCCATGGCCTTTTTGTTGATTTGGGGTAGCATCGGATGTGCTCTAAGCCTCAAATTTTGTAGGGAGGCTTGGGCACATGCATTTTAAAGAACCCAGAAACCATTTTGGGAAATTCCACCCAAAGACGATTATATTAAAATAATTAAAATTTTTAATAGGGTTCCTAAGTCTAAACTTAGGAAAATTAAAATATTAATGGGTATTAATCTAATTGTGGGTGAATCTTCTAGATAAAGACGGACATCAAGTCAAAACGATCTGAGCCTTTAATTAGGAGTTAATCTAGGCCATTGGTTATCCAACAAGAAGATATAAGAAGGGGCTTGAGGGTCATTTGGAAAACACACCAGACAGATACTCCGTTGCCCGAGTAAAATCGATTTTCTCACTGGTCAAAGTTCGGCAAAAGAAAACTGATCCAGAGGGAGAGTTGCAAGTGGAGGAGAGACAAAGAGGGTCCAACATCAGTCAGAGAGATAGTGCAACTGAAGTATCTGCCTAATTCAAGACATGCATTAGCACACTCCACCCTGTCAGGTACCAACTTGTCTAATGCTTCCAAATATCCTGTAGATACCTCTTCATCTGTATGGGGTTTGACCCTAATCCCACACCCAGGTGCAGGTTAGCCCAACCAAGATGGAGAGTAGTATTTTTGCATAAGGATATAAGCCAAAGCATGTAGTGGAACATTAAGTTTATTCCACCGTGTACACACACAATCATGAATCAGTGTTTACAAGTTAGGATCATCTTTCTAAAGAATATCTTGTATTTGCCCCAACATGCTATCCATTTGCTCATATACCTCCCCAATCATTGATTTATCTATATCTGCAAAACGAATCATGTGATAAAGGGGCTTGGTGAATTCGAATACTTGCCTCACACATGCCCAAAACACACCATCAAGAGCGGTCTCCTCCACCTATTCAAAACCTTGCTTGTCAGCTGCATTTGTAGCCCTATCCTTTAATACCTACCAGTGTGGACTTGATACCATGCTAGCCAATGACTCTCTTACCTTCAAAAGGCGCCTAAAGGTGAGGTAATAGCTAGCAAATCTAGTCTTCGCAATCTTCAACAGCTCCAATCTTGAGTAGCTGCAAAAAATCCCATGGGTATTGCTATGATTTGTAATAAATTTTATCATTTGTTTGTCTCTCGTGTACAAATCACCAATCCATTTGTATTATTGGTTTTTGTTCTTAATAATATCGTGCAACAAAAGGTTCATTGTGTGAACCAAACACCCAGACCAAAATATGTTGGGGTATTCATCCTCAATAATTGCTCCATCTACCTTACAATTAGCATCATTATCAGTGATGACTTGGATGACATTGTATGACCCAATACGTTCAATTGTTTCAAGTAATGGTTCTACAATGTTAATGGCAGTCTTGAACTTATCTGAATAATCATAAGTTGAAAAAAAGATGGCACCACTAACAAACATAGCAAGAACACTTATCAATGGCTTGCCTTTGACATTTGTCCATCCATCAGATACAATGGACACCCCATGCTCAGTCCAAGAATTTGTCATTCTACCCAAAGTGTGTGATATTTTTGCTTTTTCATGATCAAGTCCAACGGCTCTATCCTTGTCATACCCAGGGCTCTTGTATCCTTTAGGGGCATCATTTATGGCAGAAACCATTTCATGCCAATAAGGTGATAGAAGAACATTGAATGGTATCCCACATGCATAGATAAATCAGTAAACTTTTGAATCCACATCATTCCTAAACCCTTCATCAAGGAAATCGGATATGGTTCTACACCTTAAAAAGATGTTTGGTGACCCTGTGCCTCCATATCCACTGCCATGGGAGGATGTTGAAGGAGTTCTTTGTGCGTGTTGATGTGATTGTGAACTATGTTCAAAGAGACCCTTTGATTTGTTAGATTTGTATTGGGCTTCCTCCTCTTCCCTTATGTATTTGGCTCTATCTGTCGCTGACACACTTGCACAAGTTTTGATTCCTATTTGTTTATCTCCATCCCATGGCCGTTTTGTTGATTTGGGGTAGCATCGGATGTTCTCTAAACCTCAAATTTTGCAGAGAGGCTTGGGCATATGCATTCCAAAGAACCCAAAAACCGTTTTGAGAAATTCCACCTAGAGACGATTATATTAAAATAATTAATATTTTTAATGGGGTTCTTAAGTCTGAACTTAGGAAAATTAAAATATTAATGTGTATTAATCTAATTGTGGGTGAATCTTCTAGATAAAGACGGAGATCAAGTCAAAACGGTCTGAGCCTTTGATTAGGAGTTAATCTAGGCCGTTGGTTATCCAACAGGAAGATATAAAAAGGGGCTTGAGGGTCCTTTGGAAAACACACCAGGCAGATACTTAGTTGCTAGAGTAAAATCGATTTTCTCACTAGTCGAAGTTTGGGAAGAGAAAATTGATTCAGAAGGAGAGTTGCAAGTGGAAGAGAGACAAAAAGGGTCCAGCATCAGTCAAAGAGACAGGGACAAAGACATAGAGCAGTAAAATGTCAGCGCTGGGCAGATTGACGCTGGGAGAGGCAGCACTAGCTTGAGCAACGCAGGCATTGCGCAGGCCAATCTAGACGCCAGAGAAAGTGACGTTGGGCAAGCCAAAGAGACGTGGAGGGTGGAGGAACTTCTCTCTCGGGTCAAATACTTGTTCAGGAACGTCTACAATTTTTTCTCAAAAAGCCTTATTCTATACTGTTGGGTGTAATTTGTACATGAAGATTTTTGCTCAAGAATAATAAAACCCTCATCTGTTGCACCAGTTTTCCTGCATTGGGTTTTTCCGAGGACAATTGTCCAAAAATAACTGTCATTGTGATTGTATTTGTGTCAACATTTTACTTACATTTACTTTCTGCAATGTTTTAATCGTGAAGGCTGCAGTAGATTATATTTCGATATTTGTCGTAATATACAATAGATAACTTATTTCTGAGGTAGCACTCTCTTTTTTTCGCCCCTGTTGTTGCTTTGCTGTGAGATTTGTGTGACCTACCCTGGGCTCACGCTGCCCGCAGCCGCCTCCTGCTACTGCGCCCTTGGAGCAAATGGACTCTCCAGAAGATGGAGAACCTCCACCAGATCACCATCAGGAACATGAAGATTCTGCAAATGTGTTTGTTTCTCTCATCTCTGCAATGGGACCTCCAAAAAACAGGCCATCGTTAACTAAGTTCGTCAAAAGATTGGATGACATTCCTGAAATCTCCCTTTTACCGTAGAGCAGTGCTGTCCCTTGCATAACGCGGCCTGGTTGGGCAGTTTACTGGACTATGGCCATCACCCAAGTCTGTTCAGAAATGGGTTGAAAGAAACTAGACCTCGTTAATCAATGGAAAAATTCCCATAAGGTTCTGTGAAAGAAGGTATTATACCTTCCATTTCGAAACAAAAGAAGACCGAGACTTAATCTTCAGGAACAGCCCATACTTCATGGATATGAGAGGATTGTATCTAATTCGATGGACTTTTGACTTTGACCCTGAAATGGATGTACCCAGCGTTGTGCCAATGTCGGTCAGGTTGCCACACCTCCCTCTCCACTGCTGGGGAGACGAATCAGTAAAATCCATTGGGAACGCAGTAGGGAAATACATAAACAGATGTGAACCAAAGGAGAACATGCATGAATGCGCCAAGATCTGCATAGAAGTGGACTTAGGGAAAGGTCTTTCGGAAGCAATAAAGATTAAAGTGGATCAATAGACGCATATACAGCAGCTGAATTACAAACAAATCCCCTTCAAATGCAAGGTATGTCATGAATATGGTGATTTCGCAAATATATGCTCAAAAAAGAAAGAAAATGAAAATGTAGAAGAAACAGAAAACAAATGGGAACAAGTAAAATGGAAGAAATCATCCAATAAACAGCCCCTCCCTCCTCATCGCAGCCCCAGACTTCCAATGAAACCTCTCCCTCACCCAACGCAGAAATCCCTTCAACTCTCATATATTTGAATCCCTTTGGACCCTTGGAAGAGTCTTCTGCTCCTCCCTCACCTCGATCCGCTCCACACCCCCAAAGCTCCCCCATCTTGTCTCCTCTTCCTATAAACCCCCGCTTTCCCCCACCCCCATCAATGGATCGAATATTAACCAGAAACCAATCCAAGGAGTCCCTTCAAACCTTTGAACACCAAAAAAAGCAGAAAGGAAATCAAATAAGGAGTTGAGAGATGAAGCAGCAGCTAAGGAGATGGCTCTAGGCACATAGCAACCAATGGACTCTTTCTTTGGGAAAAGTTATGGAAACAATGACAAAAATCAGCATAGAGGGAAAGGTCCCGCATTCCACCAAACAAATAACTAATGATAGTGGTCTCCTGGAATTGTCGTGGACTGAAAACAACCTTCAAAGTGAATGTAGCAAGAGACATTCTAGCAAAAGAATCCCCATATATATTTATGATTCAAGAGACCAAAACAAACAATGAAGAATCTGTAAAAAAATGATAAAAAAAATTAAAAAATTATGAAGGAACAGCAGTACATGCTATAGGGGCCTCAAGAGGAATTTGCACATTATGGAGAAAAGGAAAATGGGAAATGATGCAACAAAAAAAGGAGCAACATTGGATCAAAACAGACCTCAAGGAAATAAGCACCAAGGAGCACTACAGCTTCATCAACATTTATGCCCCAAATCATTACAGGAAAAAAGAGCAACGATGGAGTACAGTAAAAGAAACTCTAACTAAAGTCCAAAATAGGAAAGTGGTCCTGGGAGGGCACCTAAACCTGGTACAAAATATCAGTGTTCCACGGGAACACATCCCCCAGGGTCGGGTGCACACACCCCTCGCACCCCACGCACCCGGGACGGGGAGTCTCTTGGGGGTGTGTTTCCCCACGCACCCTTTTTGGGGAGTCTCGGGGAGACGCAAGGGGGTGCGTTTCCGCAGTGTGGGAGTCTAGACTCCCGCGACTCCCCAAAAAGGGTGCTTCTGGGCGTCCCCCTTCAATATGGGAGTCTAGACTCCCCAAAAAGGGTGCGCCTGGGCGTCCCCCCTTCAGATTTGTCTAATAAGACTTAAAAATTAAAAATTAAAAATCAAAAATCAAATCAATTAATTTTTTTTTTTTTAAATTAAAATTAGAACTAAAACATTAAACCTAAAAGTCATGTAATGAAAGGCAATACGCTCATTTCATTAGTGGCTTTGTATTGCTCCAGCGCCGACTTTCCCTGAACTGAGCGTGCTGCGTCCCAGACTCCCTTTGCAAGTTAGCTGTTGGCAAAATCTCCAGCGGCCAGCCCCGACTCCCTTTGCAAGTTCGTTGTTGGCAAAATCTCCAGCGGCCAGCCCCGACTCCCTTTGCAAGTTTGTTGTTGGCAAAATCTCCAGCGGCCAGCGGTATTGTAACTCGACCAAGTTCAAGTTCGAGCCACAGCGGCTTTCAAGTTCGAGCCACAGCGCAGCGTCCTCAGAGCTCCAGCGTTTTGCTGTCAACGACTCAACCTACGCTGTGCAGCAGCTCCACCTCCAGGTAGTCGATAAACCCTGCAATGATAAACCGTTAAACGTTAAAACTTAACTGTGTTAAATTTTAATTTTAAATTTGCGCTACGACTGCTGTCTAATACGTAAGCCCTCCAGCAGTCCAATGCTGCGGCAAAGGTTTCCGTTTCTTTCCATTTACACTGTACAGTGTTTAATTATACCCTTAATGTTGACCCTTCTCACTGTTGTGGTACTGAAACAATGTTATAGTAGTAGCACTGAACATGAGGTAATCCGAGCTTCATTTTGATTTTCTGAGATATCCGGATTCCGAACTTCACTTTAGAGATAAACCGAGCCTCATTTTAGAGATGTCCGAACTTCATTTCAGAGATATCCGAACTTGTCCTTCTGAGATTTTCATTTATCATCATTTATGTGAGCTTCTACTCTGAACTGTGGACTCGTTTTAACTTTTCTGAAAGGTAAAAGATCTCTGACTTCAACGAAACTAGAAGCGATGTTCTCATCAAACCAAATCAGAGTCGTGGTTGACATCAAATGCCCATATATATTCAATTCAAAAGTCCATTGCGCGTTTGTTAATCGGCCAGTTGTACAGAACAGATCTGCGCGCATTCTTTCTATACATATCTGCCACAACAAACACTCGCAGCCTCATCCCTCAAGTACATATCTACCACAACTTCTGAGCATGTCGTGGGCAGTTTGTGGCCTTCTCTCTGAAACAATTGAAAATTCCAACTTCTGAGCATGTCGTGGGCAGTTTGTGTTCACTGTTTTTAAATTTTATTTTTAAATTTTTAACCTTGTCACAAAACTGGAACCTCAACCATGTGACAGATTGGACACAAAACTGAAACAGTCTTGACTCTTACATTTGAAATTTTCAAATTTCATGCAACCTGTTTGCTATCAGCCTAGTTACTGTGAGTGTGGACAGGTGATTCACTGATTTTCAAATGAAACTCCCATTATTTAAAAATTAATAGACAGTGCTGAAGCCTGAGTGGACACTAAAGAGTCAAAGACAATAGTTAAAGACAGTGGACAGTGGACAGTCACGCAAATTTAATTTTTATTTTTTGTTTATGTTTATTTTTAATTTTAATAATTTGTATTTAAGTTTACTATATTTGCATTATAAATTTTAATTTACATGATGAATTTTTTATTTTTTTTTAACTCTTTCTGCAGGATAGAAAAACAAAAAAAATATTTGCAAAATAAATTAAAACAGTGACACAACAAGCTGCAACTTGCAAGCCTGCAATCGTTGATTACAACATGAGCAACCACAGTGACACTGATCGTGATACTGATAGTGATTATGATGTTCAAACAGAAAGTCCTCTTGGAACTGAAATCCCATCAACAATGAATGAAACCCATGGCAGCAGTGCAGCGAGTGTTTCTCCCAGTGCAACTGCAACTGCAACCCCGTCAAAGGCATTGGCTGAATATGCAAAAGGGACTTTTAATCCAACTAAACCTCTTTTGTTATATGTTGCCAAAATGGCTGACTCTTCAACTCAACCAAAACCCGGAAAACAAAGAGGTGGGACACGCCATTGGAAATGCAATGTTTGTGGTCATTCTTGGGTTGGGAGTTATAGTCGGATCAAGATGCATCTTTTGGGTGTAGGTGGCAAAGGGGTTCATATATGTTCAAAATTAACCATATTGCAAAAATCAGAGCTCTTGAGGATGCAAATGGCAGCAGATGCAAAGGGCAACTTCTCAAGTAAAAATGCCATGGCCCAAGTTCACCAAAATGAAAATATTGATGAAGCCACAAGCTCCAAAAGAAAAATGAAAAATATGCCTCCACCGGGTTCTCGTTCTTGTGCAGTGGGACCAACTCTTACAGGAATGTATGGTAAGTTGAACCGTAATGATACAGATGATGCCATTGGAAAATTTCTTTTTGCCAATGGCATTCCTTTCCATGTTAGTCGTTCTCCTTACTACAAGGAGATGGTGAAGGCAATTGCAGCAGCAGGATCCTCATATGTGCCCCCAGGTGAACATAAGTTGAGGACAGTGATATTAGAAAGGCAAGTGGCCAATATTAATGTGCAAAAGGAAAATATGAGGCAAACATGGGTGAGGGAAGGTTGTTCTATCATTATGGATGGGTGGACAGACATTGCCAAACGTCCACTTATCAACATCATAGTTACTTGTCGAGAGGGGCCTTTCTTTCTTAGAGCTATTGATTGTTCTGGAAAGCGCAAAGATGCAACTTTCCAATTTGAGCTTCTTCGTGATGCTATAGAGGAGGTTGGATCTACAAATGTTGTACAGGTTGTGACAGATGCGGCAGCAGTGTGTAGATCAGCAGGATTAATGATTCAAAATAAATACAGGGATATTTTCTGGACCCCTTGTTGTGTGCATGCGCTCAATAATGCATTGAAAGACATTGGCAAAATTGAGTGGGTATCTAACTTGGTGATAGCTGCAAGAAATGTGCAAATGTTTATTTGCAATCACCATACCTCTTTAGCCATGTACAGGTCTCATGCGAGGAAGGAATTCCTCAAGCCTACTGACACCAGATATGCTAGTTACTTTCTTTTATTAGAGAGGATGTTCGAGGTGCAGTCAGCATTGCAGACCATGGTTGTAACTCCAGATTGGAACAGATGGGCAGAATCAAAGACAGAGGAAGGAAAGAAAATCAGGATTCAGATATTGGATAATGATTGGTGGACAGATTGTGGTTATTTGGTGTCACTTTTACGTCCTGTAGTTGAAGTCATTCGCTACACTGACACAGATTCTCCTACTCTTGGAGAAATATATGAGACTTTTGATACTATGTTGGATCAAGTAAGGGTGGCCATTCGTGAGAAAGATCCTTCCTTAGAGTTCTATACGACCCAAATTCGACCCATTATACAGCGTAGGTGGGATCGAATGAATACGCCTTTGCACATGGCAGCATATGCACTCAACCCAAAATGGTATGTGGCAAGGACTGGTAGAATTCTTCCCATTGAAGATCCAGAGGTCAAAAAGGGATTTCGAGCTGCCATTACAAAGATGTATAGTTCAGAAGAAGGGAGAACAATTAGGAGACAGTGGATGCAATTTGCAAGTCTCAGTGGTCCCTTCAACAAGCATGATGCAAGGGAAGATCGCAATGATTTAGGCCAGACTGACCCCATTGGTTGGTGGACCATGCATGGGGATGATGCTCCAGAGATCCAACACCTTGCTATTCGCTTATTGTCTCAGATTGCTAGTTCCTCTGCAGCAGAGAGGAATTGGTCCACATATAGCTTCATCCACTCTATCAAGAGGAATAGACTTTCCTCTAGGAGAGCAGAGAAGCTAGTTGCAGTGCACAGTTCTCTACGTCTTGCACATAGGAAGACACCAGAGTATCGGAAAGGACCGGCAACACGATGGGATGTGGATCCAGAGGATAGTGCATAGATAGATGATGAGGATGGACCAGATGAGCTGCGACATGGTTTGGTTGGAGTTTCATTGGTTACTGAAGAGAGTGACTCTGACTCGGATACTGACATTCCCATTGATGGTCCTGATGACTTCATGCAGCAGATAGATGCAGAGGACCAATCATTGAGATTGAGTCCTTGATGCTGATTTATCATTTTATTTTCAGTGCTGACTATGCATTTTTCATTTTTGAGTTGCGACACTAGATATTGATGACTTGACTCTTCACTCTTAACTATTTTTGAGTTTGAACTTTGAAACTTTGAAGTTTGAGTTATACTAGTATGTTTTGCTTTCAATTTAGATTCTAGAATGATGAATGATGAATTTAGTTTTTAAATCAATGTAGATTACTAGATTGTAGGATGATGAACCATTGAATCAATGAATGATGAATGATATCGATCAATGTATTTCAATATTTGAATATTTTATTATTGATTTTTATTTTTGTTTTTCGAATCTCAATGCTCATGGTCATGAATGATGTATCATGTATCATGTATGTATCAAAATGAATGATGAGGATGGATCAATGATTCAAATTTCAATTGTCTATTTCATATTTTTATGCTTTCATTATTGAACAGTGAACAATGAATATAAACTTGAATTATATATATAATATATATTTAATTATATATATATATATTATATATATTATTATATATATATATTTTATATATATATATATTATTATATATACCTCGACGGACTTCCCGCACCCCGAAATTTCCCTAAAATTTGAGGGTACTCCCACACGTCCCCCCTGTGCGTCTCCCCGCACCCGCATCTCCCCGCACCGGAGTCTTGGTGGAACATTGCAAAATATTGAGGAGAAATTTGGAGGGTCCTACCATGTCGACCCATCCAGGGAGGCTCTGAAAATAATAATGGAACAAATAAGTTAATTGACATGCCGCCAAGCAATGGGAAACATACATGGAGTAATAAGAGAGTGGGAAAGAGCAATATAAGGGAGAGGCTAGATCATATATTGGTCCAAGAAAATAGTGCATCAAGCTTCAATTCGGAAAGATCCAAAATACTCCACACCACAGCATCTTACCACAAGCTAGCAGCAATCATTTTGGGCAAAATGGATAACCAAGGGCCTCTACCATTTAAGTACAGCCCAATATGGGACAACAACGAAGACTTCAGAAATTTAATTTCATATGCAAGGGCACAAAAGATAACAGGATCACCTCATTATGTGTGGGAAACAAAATTAAAAAAATTCAGAATTAAGTTAAAGACTTGGGAAAGAGAGAATGAAATACAAAATAAAAAAAGGAAAACAGAGCTGCAAATAAAAATTGACAGCATGCAAGAGGCAAAGGAAAATATAGAGGAGGATAAACAAGAATGCCTAGAAGAAAAGGAACTTTTTTGGGAAGTTTATAGAGAGAATAGAAAAAATGAGGAAGAGATGAGACTGAAATCTAGAATTCTTTCGCTGCATGCAGAGGACAAACACACAGTCTTTTTCCACAATTCTATGCAAATAAGAAGAGGAAAAAATCAGATAGATAAATCCAAGTGGATGGGCAAGAAATAAAGGGAGCAGAGGAGCTGAAAAAAGCAACATATAATCATTTTAAAAACCTCCTAACAGCTAATGAAGAAACAGCAGAATATGAGAACTTCCTTCAGCACACTCAAAAAAAATAAGAGAAGAACGGAATGAAGAAATGAATAAAGAAATCTCAAAAGAGGAAGTAGTGGCAGCAATTTGGAGCCTCCACCCAGACAAGGTTCCAGGGCCAAATGGATTCACAATAGCCTTTTACAGGCAACAATGGAAAACCATAAAAAAGGATTTCTTAAGAATGATAAGAAATGTTTCCAAAAAAAAAAATGGGAGGCAAAACAAAATCTTCTTATTTGGCATTAATCCCAAAGGAATCCAATCCCTCCACTTTCAATAGATTCCGACCAATCTCCCTTTGCAACTCCTCCTACAAGATTGTAACAAAAATCATAGCTAACCGAATCAAGAGAGTGCTCCCGGAAATAATATCTGAAAATCAAGGAGGCTTTGTTCCTGACAGGCAGATTATTGACAATGTAATTGTCGTTCAGGAAGCCATCCACTTAAGGATGCAAAGAAACTAAAAAGGAATCATCATAAAATTAGATATGGCTAACGCCTTTGACAGGGTCAGTCTACCATATCTAATGGCTGCACTAAAAAAAAATTGGGTTCTCCAAAGATGTAATAGAGGTTGTCCAGGCCTGCATCTCGGACCCATGGATAACACCTCTTATAAAGGGAAGACCAAGTGACTTCTTCCAGAGCACGAGAGGTTTGAGACAAGGGTGCCCTCTCTCCCCTTTTCTCTATATCATTATGGTAGAACTCTAAGAAGAGCCCTAGAAAAACAAAGGAGAGAAAGAAACATCATAAGTCTTCAAATCGTAAGAGGTGTTAAAAGCATTAATCACTCTCTTTTTGCAGATGACACTCTCTTGTTGGGAGGTGCTTCAAGTATAATTGCTAGAAGATTTTAAAAAGTCCTGGAAGATTTTCCATAGGCCTCTGGGGGCTCTTAAATAATACAAAGTCAATAATATATGGCTGGAACACCTCTCCCATAATCATGCAAAGGATCTCACAAATTCTTGAGATCCTTATTCAAGAAAGATGGACCCACTTCTTCTATCTAGGACTTCCCATCTCCAAAGAGAATCTGAAAGCAGAACTATGGATTAAGAAGGTTGAAAAAATGAAAGATAAAATCCAGAAATGGGGTGTGATGTGGCACAACATGGCAAGCAGAGTAATCTTGATTAAGGCCTTACTCACGGCGCTCCCAATTTATCAGTATGCTATAATTTTGACACTAGCAAGTGCTCATAAGCAAATGGAACTAATAATAAGAGGCTTCCTATGGCAGGGAGGGAAACAAGAGAACAAAAAGTTTAGTCTAGTAAAGTGGGAGCAAGTCACATTATCATATGAACAAGGAGGCTTATCCATAAGACTTCCTGGCCTAATGAATGTTGCATTAGGAATGAAAATCATATGGAGAATGATAACAGGCAAGGAGAGCTGGTGGAAAAAAACTCTAGCCATAAAATACATAACCAACCGAGAACAAAGTTACTAACTGAAAATATTTCCATAAGGTCGTGCACACAAGTGTGGAAGCTTGTGAAGAAGATAACTCCTCTAATCAGAAATCATATTTCCAAAATTCCAGGCAATGAGAAAATGGTCTCAATATGAGAAGACAGAAATATGGGGAAGGAGCCCCTAAACCTCCAGCCGGGACTTGAAGACATCCAAATCTGGATGAATGAAAGAGACTTGAATACACTACATTCAATCTCCAAATGGGAAAAGCGAAATTGGCAAGAATGGAACACTATAAGAATGCCCCCAAATCTGAAAGGTCAATGGGACAGTCTAAGGAAGCACCTCAAAGGAGCACCTCCCACAGGCATAGAGGAAGAAGATGTCTTTGCTTGGGATCCAAGCGAAGGACGCTACACTGTCAAGACAGGATACAAAACTCTCCAAGATCAACAGAACCATCACGATTGGGCCCCTTGGAAGTCAGTGTGGAAGATTGAAAGCTTTCCTAAAATCAAAATTTTCATATGACCCTTTTAAAAGGAAAAATTATAACCTCTGAAAACCTCAAAAAAAAAGGTTTTTATGGTCCATCCAGGTGTTCTATGTGCATGAAGGAAGAAGAGACTATTCAGCACCTCTTTCAGGATTGCATGATAGCAAAAGAATGCTGGAAACAACTCTCAAGCCCCTTGGAAACCAATTTAAATTTTTCCAACTTTTTTTTGGATTTATTTCGAGCATGGGAAAAGGCATATCCCGACTCAACAAAGAAAAAGGCAACAATTAATAGATTCAGGAAATGCCTACCAACAATTTTGTGCTAGCAAATATGGCTCACAAGGAACAAGAGCATTTTCAAAAACCCCAAGAATAGGGAAAATCTTATCAAAAACATGGGGTCTGACATCTGAAATCCTAAACATGAAAGGGACTACAGCAATGGATTACAATACCTTACAGCAAGAAGAAAGAGAATGGATCAGTAAAGCAACAACAAAAAACAATGGGAAAAAAAGTCTTATGAAAATACCTACAGCACAGAATTGGAAAATCCAACTAAATGAACGAGAATTCACAAATTGGAAAGAAAATCAAAAAAGATACAGCCACTCCTTTAATGGGGCATCTAAAAACAACCCTGGGAAAGCAGGGGCAGGAGGTATTGGAAAGTGATAGTCTCCTATGAATGGGGACTAGGAGAAACAACAAACAATAAAGCAAAAGTGTACAGCTTGTTACTGGGATCAAGGATGATTAAAAAGAGAGCCATCCAAGATCCAATAATAATGGGAGACTCAGGAATCATCATAGAGGCAATGGCCAGGAACAAAAATCCCACCAAATAAGCCATAAATAAAATATATAAACGGATAAGAACCAATCTGGACAATGCAGGAAATGTTACATTCAAACATATTCTGAGATAGCAAAATAAAATAGCAGACAATTATGCAAACAAGGCAACTGAAAGAAGTGAATGAATCATCAGGGAAAGCGAGGATTTATATTACAATTCAGTTCCTTAGAACAATTTAGTCACCATGAGAAAAATTACTCTCATTAAAAAAAAGAATGAAAACCACCAAAATATCAGCAAAAAGACATCAGTAAATCAATGGAGAGATATTTCAACAGTTAAACTCAGAAGGAAATCATGGGCTTCTCAACAAAAAATCTGG
>APFE030234672.1:22439-53326 GCA_000404065.3 Pinus taeda | reverse complement strand
GAGAGTTTACAATAGCTGAGCTTCAAAGGGAGGCAAGAGCTAAAAAGAAAACCAAACCACAGCCACCAAAACCAGTGAAGCCGTCAGTCATTCAAGAACAGCCTCAGAAAACAACAAAGGAGAAGACTCAGGGTAAGATGACTGTACCCAAAGTAAATAAACCTGAAGCAGTCACAAGGGTGAATACAAGGAGCCAGATTAATAAAGAGAAAGGCAAAGCCATAGTTATCGAAGAGAGCCCTGTGTCTAAGGCAAGCCTAAATGATCTATTACAGGCTATTGAGTTAGAACAGTCTAAACCGATTGAGATTGATTTGACACAATCACCACAGGTAAAGGTTAAGAAAAAAAGGCCTCAAAAAGGCTTAAGTTTGATGAGCCAGCCTAGGAATTTGTTTTCAAGCCAAGAAGACCCATGACTAGGAATTTCTAGAAGGTACAGGAAGCACTGCCCAAAACAGAGGAAAAAGGGAAAGGAACACGACCTCAGCAAAAAAGCAGCAAAAGTAAAGTGGCCATTACATCTCAAGGAGATTATGTGGCAGCCATGAAAAGCCAAATAGAAGCAGCTGAGGAAGAAATCAACCAACTGAAGAAAGCCGCTGAAGACTTGAAGGCAGAGCTAAGCCGGGTACCTAATAAATGAATTCACTTTTCTGGAAAGATTTTGTTCCCAATTTTGCTAATTTTGCTTAAATCTTAGTGTTTTGAAGATGTTTAAATCCCTGCTACACATGTGAAGCATCAAAGGGATTTTTTGGCAACCGATGGTTGGATGATATGAGCTCTCGGGTTAAGAAAAAAATAAACTGTTTTAAATTAAACAGCAGTTTCGTAGCGCGCTACGAAACTGCTGTAGATGATGTTTTTTTAAAAAAACGCAGACAGACATTTGATTTTATGAGCGAGAGTTTTTGAAAAAGGCACACTTGTCCATCACCAAATCCTACAGCATATCTAAAACGTGGCCACGTTCCATTTTTTAGGATATTAAAGACTCAAAAAGGTGTTGTTCATGTTCGAGCAAATTATGCAATAAAGAAGCCGAAAAACATGGGACATCCCCGAATACCACGGGAAGATAGGGATTCAGCGCTTAAAGGCCAATATGGCATATTTAATATCCAGCTCAGCCAAATCTAAAGGGAAGCAGGTGTCAAAGGACGAGGAGTAGCCACTATGGCACGAAGATGGAGTTAGAGTCATAATCTATTTAGGACTTTTTAAAAGTTACAATCAGCAGTTTATTTGTATTTAATAGACAGTTAAATAGTTGATAGGTGTCTTTAGAGATAAGGATCGAGTTAAAGTTCCCCTCATGCTGGAGGAGGAAACTCGAATTAGTTAGAATAAGGATTATATATAGTTGAGACAGCAATGTAACAAGGGTTGGAGATTTGATAATAGGAAGTACTGTTTTAAGCTTATGTAAAAACCATTTTCAGTAATACAAAGCATCTACTTTTCTTCTCAGGATTCACAAAGGATTTGTCATGTTCAGAATATGTGTTTTGTTCTTCCCTTAATGTCTTTTTTCAGTTGCATGGATGCATAATCACTCAGAATTCACTGATTGTGCTCTGATTTCCTGTATGCATGTGTGAACTGTGGTGTCATATAAGTTGTATTCTGAACATTTAAATGCTAAGTGCCCTGACTTCTATGAAAAGGTAATGTCATTGTTTACAGAAGCTTGATTGACTCCATAAGCCCAATGGGAACTTATAAAATGTTTATCCAGCCACTATATTTGTCTATGTTGTTACATCACAAGAGTTAGCCATCTTATCATTAATAAAAAATCATAAACCCCTTTGAGAGAGCCCTCTCAGGCTAAGGAGGCTAAGCCTTAGTCAAAAGCCTGGTTTGAAATAGTTACTTAGAGTCATCCTGACTAGTAGCCTATTAGGCTTGATTTTGAGTTAACATTTTGGTGCGTCTGCCAGGAGTCTGAAGATTACTCATTCCCGAAAACGTATGTTGCTGAACTTCTTAAGGTAGCAGGAGCTCAGAAAGGTTTTGGAGGCTGCATTCTACCTTGGTGACTCCATTCAATCTTAAAGTTAAAAAGGTGGCTTCGAAAGGAAGATACACAAGGAGTAATCCTGACCCAAACCCACCTAGTCCTGTGGATAATCCCAACATTATCTCCAGGGGCAGGCAAAGATTTTCTGATATACTAGGTACTTCAAACATTCAAAATCTTTGTTTCCTGAATTTTCTAGAAGTCCTGAAGATAAAATTGTTGATGATAAAATTAAAGAAGTATTGTTGAGGTCTGAAAACGAAGAAGAGCTTATTGGAATTATTCTAGATTTACAAAAAAGAGGCATTGATACTTCATCTTTAGTGTCAGAAAAAGATAAGGAAGAGTTTGGGGAGGTTGTTACTTCAGAATTGTTATTAGAGGAAGAGGACTTAAACCAGCTCAAAGAGCTTGATCCTTTTGAAGTTTTGCTTAAATCTAAAACTGGTTTACCTCTCCCAAATTGGAGTTCTTTTGTCAGTGGTTTGCAAAGTCCAAATAGCCCTTTCCGAATTAATACTTTGTCTTCTGCCTCTGTTAGTCCAAATAGTCCTCATACAATACCTACTTCCACTGGTCATACTATACCTGTTGTCACTGCTCCCCAGTTCATTATGGCTGTACCTCCTAGGTATGCTCCTCTGGCCCTCCCTGCTATTTTACATGATCTTCTTAGCAAATATGCTGCTAGGATTCTAACATGGGGAGGTGATGAAGATATTACAGTAGAGGAACATGTGGATAGGTTCAATGATTTTATTGACAGGGAGGAAGTGGATGATGAAGATGTAAAACTAAGATTGTTTGCTCAAACTTTTATTGGGGAAGTCAGAAAATGGTTTAAAGCCCTTAGAGCTGGAAGCATTCACAGTTGGGTAGAGTTTGAAGACAACTTTCTAAGGAAATGGGGAAATAGAACCAACCCTGTTCAAGCCCTTACAGAATATAACAATCTTAGGAGAGCTCCAGAGGAAACAATTCAAAATTTCTCTAAGAGCTTTAACAAAATATATAATTCCATTCCAGCTCATTTGAAACCTCCTGGAGCTTTGGCACAGTTGAGATATGATGAATCATTTGATTCAGATTTTTCCCTTTTACTCAGGGAAAGGGAATCTGCCTCTCTTGCTGACATGAAAAATGATGTAATTAAGGTAGAGGTGAACATGACTGCTGCTAAGAAATCTAAGATGGCAAAGTCTAAGTTGAAGGAGGAAGAGAAGCCTTCTACATCAGCTCAAGAAGACAAGCTTGAAACCATGATGAAAACCATGGAGAAATTGATGGACAGATTAGCTCTTGGGAATGCTTCTGCTCCTCCAGCACAACAAGAACCTCAATTTAGGAACCCTCAGTTCAGAAGATCCCAGAATCAGAAAAGGCCAAGAGATAACCAAAATCAGCAGGCAGATCCTCCAGTAAGACCTCCTTTCCAACAGAATTTGGTAGACGAAGAGGATGAAACTGAAGTCACTGAGGAATCAATTCATTGTTTGGATGAAGATGGATCAGGAATTTTCTTGACCAAAGAGGAACATGACGAGTCCAGCATGATAAAATCAGAAGAAGAACCTTCAGATTTTGTGAAGGGCTATCAGCATGCTATTTTTGAGATGCAAAAGCAATATAATCTTAGGAATAGAGATGTTCCTATTACAGCAAACAAAATACAGATTAAAAAGAATACCTCAAGGACAACTGATGATAAAAAGGAAAAAACAAAGGTAGCTGAAAGTAAAGATGATCCTCCTCTTGACAAAAAGGACATTCAAATTCCTTCTCCTCCAAAAGAAATTGACAAGACTACTTCTGTTTTTAGTATTGAGAATGAGATTGCAAAAATTAAAATATCAGTCCCTTTTAATGAAATTCTCAAGGTAGACAAATACAGAAGCAAAATTGTTGAAATGCTAAATTCACAACCAGGAGTGGCCGATATCCTAAATGTACAAGAAGATAATCCTATTATCTATTTGGGTCCAAGACTTGAGGATGAACAGAATGAAGAGTTTCCTCCTTTCTACATAAGCATTACCATTCATGATATGACTCTACATAATGCTATGTTAGATTCGGGAGCATCACATAATCTTATGCCTAAGGTAATCATGGAAAGATTGGGGTTAGAGGTTACTAGACCATACAAGGATTTATTTTCTTTTGATTCAAAGAGAGTCCATTGCATTGGGTTGATAAAAGATCTAGTTGTGGGGCTTACACAGATTCCAGCAAAAACAACTGTTATGGACGTTGTTGTTGTAGACATTCCACCTAAGTTTGGAATGCTTCTTTCAAGGTCATGGGCAGCAAAGATTAAGGGCACAATGCAGATGGATCTTACATATGCTACCATTCCAGTGTTTGGTGAACAAAGGAGGTTGTACCGAGAAACAAGGATGGCCTACATGGTGAGCAGCAAAGAAAAGCCTCAGAATTTTCCTATTTACTCATGTGATACTGGTCTTGGTTCAGCCATTCTTTTCAATGAATCAGTTGGGAAAGAATTAGAAGACAAACCTGCAGAAAATCAGAGTCAAGAAGGACAACAAGGAGATGAAGAAGAAATCATGGGCTGCTGGACATTGTACTTTGATGGATCAGCAGGAAAAGAAGGAGCTGGAGCTGGCATTTGAATCACTAGTCCAACTGAAGAAAGTAAGTTTCTTTCATACAAATTAAACTTTGATTGTACCAATAATATGGCTGAGTACGAGTCTCTATTTTTAGGTTTGGAAGCCTTGATAAAGTTGAAAGCCAAAAACATTGCTGTTTGTGGAGATTTTGAGTTGGTAATCAAACAAATAGAAGGTTCATATCAAACCAAAGATGCAAGAATGAGAGCATACAGAAAATTAGTGTTGGACTTGTTAGAAAATTTTCAAACCTACTCTTTTAGCATCAAAACTAGAGACCAAAACTCTATTGCAGACTCTCTTGCCATTTCAGCCAGCCTATTTATTATTCCTAAGCACTCTTCTGATGGTTATGAAGTGGAGGTTCGCCATAGACCAGTCATACTGGATAATATCATAAACTGGCAAGTTTTTGAAGATGATCAGCATCTTAGAAATTTTATTGAATTAAAGGAAGAGTTTGAGCACAGTCAGATAGATCAGCAGAACATGTTGATAGAGTCAAAAGAAAGTCCTGAAGTTTTACAGTTACAAAACAATTTAATCCCAAAGGGCCTCATTCCCTTGGAAAAATTGTTTGATCAAAATGATGTGTTCAAAGCACCAAGATTACAAGCTAATGAGGAGGAAGTAGAAAACTGTAATTTAGGTGATTCAGTTATGCCTAAGATGGTGAAGATTTCAAAGTTCCTTCCAGCTGATATGAAGATCAAATATGTTGAGATGATGAAAAGATTCATTGATGTTTTTGCATGGAGCTATGCTGATTTAAAACAATATGATTCTTCAATCATACAACATACCATCCCTATTAAGCTGAATGAGAAGCCTTTTAAGTAGAAGCTAAGGAGGATTAATCCTCTTTTAATGCCTCTGATTGAAAAAGAAGTGATAAAGCTCTTTGATGCCAAAATCATTGTACCAATTAGATTCTCAAATTGGCTTGCTAACCTGGTACCAGTCAGAAAAAAGAATGGGGAGATCAGAATTTGTATAGACTTCAGGAATTTAAACAAAGCTTCATTGAAAGATAATTACCCTCTCCCCAAAATGGATTTTATTCTGCAAAACATTGTTGGTTCACAAAGGATGTCTATGCTTGATGGCTTCTCAGGGTACAATCAGATTCTTGTCCACCCAGATGATCAGGAGAAGACAACTTTCACTACACCATGGGGTACATTCATGTACGCAAAAATGCCCTTTGGCCTCATGAATGCAGGAGCAAATTTCCAGAGAGCAATGGATATTGCTTTTGCTGAAGAAAAGGACAAATCAGTGGTGGTTTATCTTGATGATATCACAGTTTTTTCAAAGAAGGAAGAAGACCACTTAAAGCACCTTGAAAGGGTCCTACTAAAGTGTAGGAGGTTTGGTATTTCCCTAAACCCAACCAAAAGTATTTTTGCTTTAACTTCTGGAAAACTGCTTGGGCATATCATTTCCGAAGAGGGAATTAGGATTGATCCTAATAGAGTTAGTGCAATTCAAAAGTTAGATTTACCAAGGAGCAGGAAGGAAATTTAATCTTTTCTTGGGAAAGTTAACTTTGTTAGAAGATTCATCCCTAACTTTGCTGAAGTGGTTAAGAACATAACAAAGATGTTAAAGAAAGAAGCAGATTTTAAATGGACAGCTGAAGCAAAGAAATCATTTGAAGAGATCAAGAAAGCACTTACTCAAGCACCAGTCCTCATCAGCCCGGATTTTACCAAGGAGTTTCTGATCTTCACATTTGCTTCTGATGACACAATTGCTGGAGTTTTATTGCAAAAAGGAAGTCAAGGTACTGAACAACCCATTTCTTTCTTTAGCAAGACATTGGCTAATGCTGAATTGAAATATAATATCCTAGAGAAACAAGCTTATGCATTGGTGAAAGCAATTAAGGATTTCAGGATTTATGTTTTGCACTCTCACATTGTTGCATACGTGCCAAATACTGTTATAAAAGATATTCTTACACAAGCTGATCCAGATGGAAAAAGGGGAAAGTGGATAGCAAAACTGTTGGAGTATGATATTGAGATCAAACCCACCAAATTGGTAAAAGGTCAAGGCCTAGCCAAATTGTTGACTCAGTCAAATCTGGACTGTATTGATATTAATTTAAGCACAGAAATCTCAGAAATTTCTGAAAATGAAGAAGAGATAGTCCAGATAAATGAGAAATTCTTGATCTCAGAATGGTATAAGGATGTAACATTTGTTTTGCAGCATAATAGAGCTCCAGATAACCTATCAAAATCCAAAGCTCGGTTTACCAAGTTAAAATCTCTCAGATATTTTGTGCATGACCAATTTTTTTTTTGGAAAGATGCAGGAGGAATATTATTAAAGTGTCTCATTGAAGAAGAAGCTGATAAAGTAATTGATGAGTTTCACAAGGGAGATTGCGGAGGTCACCACTATTGGAAAGCCACTGCAAACAAGGTTTTGAGAGCTGGCTATTTTTGGCCAACTATGTTTAGAGATATTTATAAAAGGATAGCCACATGCCATGAATGTCAAGTTTTCGAAGGGAAGAGAAAGCTCATGCCAATGCCCTTGGTTCCTATTTATGTTGAAGCACCTTTCCAGCAGTGGGGATTAGATTTTATAGGGGAAATCCATCCTCCCTCATCAGGACAACATCGCTGGATTCTCACAGCCACCGATTACTTTACAAAATGGATAGAGGCAATACCCACAAGGCAAGAAAATGATTCAGTGATTATTTCTTTCTTAGAAAATAATATATTATCAAAATTTGGTTGCCCAATCAAGATCATTACAGATAATGCTCAAGCTTTCAAGTCCAAAAGAATGATTAATTTTTGTCATCAATATCACATTTCCCTTGGACATTCCACTGCTTATTATCCACAGGGAAATGGTTTAGCCGAGTCTTCAAACAAGAGTCTTGTGAGAATCATTAAGAAGCTGCTGCAAGAAAATAAAAAGGCTTGGCATTTGAAACTGAAATATGCCTTGTGGGCTGACCGGATTTGCACAAAAAGATCAATTGGAACATCACCGTATGAGCTTGTGTATGGGACAGAGGCTATATTTCCAACATCTCTCGGAATACCAGTAATGAAGTTGATTCAAGGATTAGAAGAGGAACCAAATGCTGTACAGCGAAGGATAAATCAGTTAATAGCTTTGCAGGAGAAAAGAAATGAGGTGTTTGACAGTCATCAACAAAGCCAAAATAGGGTCAAAAGAGCATTTGACAAAAAGATCAAAGAGGTTACATTTTAGATTAATGACAAAGTCCTGAAATGGGAAGCTAGAATTGAAGAGAAAGGTAAACATGGTAAATTTGAAAATTTGTGGAAAGGGCCATATCAAATTTATGCTTTCCATGGGAATAACACCTATATTCTGCAGGAGATTGATGGAACACCATATGCTGGAGGACCTGTTAATGGCAGGTTCCTAAAGCATTACAATTGATTGAATCTCGACCAAATGTCTCACAAACATTGTATATAACCGTTTTACTAGTTTTTCTTGTTGTAAATAAATGACAAGCTAAACAGGAAGCTTAAGCCCGAGGTGAAGGCCCACAAAGCTAAAAGGAATGCTTGTCAACTCTGTTTATGTTTTCAGAAATTGAATAAGGCACTGGACCTGCGAGTTCTTAGTGTACTACAGGAGCACACTATCCCAAGTGGAGCCACTGTTATCACTTAGAACTAAAATTTTGATGCATATAGTTACATGCCCTAGTTTGATGACAAAGGTCTATGTTTAAGCTGGTTTCATTTTTTATTTGTCTCACTTAGGATTCAGAGTTTTAAAGGTTTTTTAAGCTTAAATCATACTCCGCTCCTATTGCTTTCCTCCACCCATCATTATTCTATAGTCATGTCTTGTCTATACCAAGTCACCGTGTCTTTTAGTGATTCCGCAGCGCAGTCTTATTTGCCCATTTTGCAGCACAATCATAATCTAGCAGTTTCACAGCGCGTAATGATTAAGCAGTTTCGCAGCGCATCATTAAAAAATATAACTAACAACGCTGCGAAATCATGGATTCGTGCATTCCGCAGCGAATCTTTCCCGAAATGTCAAGTCCATAGGTGAGTCAGCAGGTGTGTCCACTCATGTCAGTTTGAGTACCTCTTGAATCATGTCTGAACGTTCATTTGCCGCTACTCCACCAATATATTTTTGAGATGCACGGAAATATCATTCCCAAGAGATTTTACCGTGCATAGTCCTTAATAATGGTTGTGAGTGTTGCATGAGTGACCAGTCATGTTTCGATTTGAATTTCAAGCGAGATTGTTCAAGCAAGCCTGATTACAAGCGAGGCTGTTAAAAAAGAGGAGCTGTATCATCATCTCGACCAGAGCTGTTAGAATTTGGCTGTGAAGATTTCAAAGTGGAAATGGAGAGAAAGGAGCACAGGTCCGGCAAATGTCAAAGGAATGAACCTGAAGGCCTGGACATAACCTTGAGAGATGAAGGTGTGAAGAAGGCATTTAAAGATGCCGGGTGCTGAAGATTTTGTAAAAAGTTACAAGGAGGGCATGCACAGGTAACTAAAGAATTTGCGCTAAATTTCACTGGTTTGAATTCAAAGGTAGCCATGTTAGAGATATCAGTTTCTCCAGAAGCAATAGCTGCTGTAACCGAGATCCCAAGAGGACAGGAAGAATGGTTCAAAAATTTTAAATTTGATAGGAATCCTTGTAAGGAGTTCTTAAAAGAGGCTTATGTAAATGAAGACTTCACAAAAGCAGTGCCCAGGTATTATCTCAAAGAACATTATTCTCTTCTTACCTGCATACAGAAGTATTTGACCTGTGAAGGAAGGTACAATAAGGTTTATCCTTATCATTTTAAACTACTCTTGCATTTTACCGGGAAAGTCTCCATAGACATTCCGTTTTATTTATTTCGCAGTCTAAGTAAGATGTGTGATAAGGTGCAGCTGAGGAAAGAGGGATGTGAAACCTCTTTATTTCATCATGGTCTGATTAAGTTGCTGATTTTAGATAGCCTCCAAAAGATAGGCAGAGACTGGAATTCTTTTATCTTCATGGCCGGATTCCAAAGTAAGACTGGTCTTACTCCACAACCAGCCAGAGAGTTTACAATAGCTGAGCTTCAAAGGGAAGCAAGAGCCAAAAAGAAAACCAAATCACAGCCACCAAAACCAGTGAAGCCATTAGTCATTCAAGAACAACTTCAGCAATCAACAAAAGAGAAGACTCAAGGTAAGAAGACTGTACCTGAAGCAAGAAAATCTGAAGCAGTCTCAAGGGTAAGGACAAGAAGCCAACTTAATAAAGAAAAGGGTAAAGTTATAACTATTGAAGAAAGCCCTGTGTCTAAGGCAAGCCTGAATGATTTATTACAGGCTATTGAATTAGAGCAGTCCAAACCAATTCAGATTGATTTGACACAGTCACCACAGGCAACTGTTAAGAAAACCAAGGCCTCAAAAAGGCTTAAGTTTGATGAGCCAGCCCAGGAATTTGTTTTTAAACCTAGAAGACCTATGACCAGAAATTTCCAGCAGGTACAGGAAGCACTCCCCAGAATAGAGGAAACAGGGGAAGGAACACGACCTCAGCAAAAGAGCAGCAAAAATAAAGCAGCCATCACATCTCAAGGAGATTATGTGGTAGCCATGAAAAGCCAAATAGAAGCAGCTGAAGAAGAGATTAACCAACTTAAGAAAGCCGCTGAAGACCTGAAGGCAGAGCTAAGCCAGTTACCTAATAAATGAATTTGCTTTTCAGGAAAGGTTTTGTTCCCAATTTTGGTTAATTTTAATTAATCTTAGTGTTTTGAAGATGTTTAAATCCCTGCTACACATATGAAACATCAAAGGGAATTTTTGGCAATCGATGATTGGGTGATATAAGTTATCGGGTCAAAAAGCAAGCTGTTTTAAATAAAACAGCAGTTTCGTAGCGCGCTACGAAACTGCTGTAGTGATGTTTTTTAATGAAGACAGACAGTTTGATATTATGAGCGGGAGTTTTGAAAAAGAGACACTTGTCCATCACCACATCCTACAACATATCTAAAACGTGGCCACATTCCATACCTTGGGTGATTAAAGGCTCAGAAAAGTGTTGTTCATGTTCGAGCAAATTATGGAAAACATCTCCTAATACCACGGGGCAAATAAGGATTCAGTGTTCAAAGGCCAATATGGCGTATTTAATATCCAGCTCAGCCAAATCTAAAGAGGACCAGGTGTCAAAGGACGAGGAGTAGCCATTATGGCATGGAAAGAGAGTTAGAGTCCTAGTTAATTTAGAACTGTTTTAAAGTTCCAGTCAGCATTTCATTTGTATTTAATAGTCAGTTAAATAGTTGATAGGTGTCATTAGAAGATAAGGATCGAGTTATTAAAATTCCCCTCATGCTGGAGGAGGAAACTCGAATTAGTTAGAATAAGGATTCTATATATAGCTGAGATAACAATGTAATGAGGGTTGGAAATTTGATAGCAGAAGTATTGTTTTAGCTTATGTAAAGACCATTTTCAGTAATATAAAGCATCTACTTTTCTTCTCAGGATTCATGAAGGATTTGTCATGTTCAGAATATGTGTTTTGTTCTTTCCTTAATGTCTTTTTTCAGTTGCATGGATGCATAATCACTCAGAATTCACTGATTGTGCTCTGACTTCCTGTATGCATGTGTGAACTGTGGTTTTATGTAAGTTGTATTCTGAACATTTAAATGTTAAGTGCCCTGACTTCTATGCAAAGGTAGTGTCCTTGTTTACTGAAGTATGATTGACTCCATAGGCCCAATGGGAACTTATGAAATGTTTGTCCAGCCATTATATTTGTCTATGTTGTTACACCACAAGAGTTAGCCATCTTATCATAAAGCAAAATCAATAACCCTTTTCAGAGAGCCCTCTCAGGCTAAGGAGGCTAAGCCTTAGTCAAAAGCTTGGTTTGAAATAGTTACTTAGAGTCAACCTGACCAGCAGCCTATCAGGACTTGATTTTGAGATAACAAGCTCTATCTAGGGGCAGTTAAGAATCCCTGGATAACTGTCATACATGGGTGAATTAGGGAAAATATGAGCCAAAAGGAATTCACATTTATATCTAATTCAGAGAAAAACCTATAGAAACAACAAAAATTGAGCATAGAGTGCAATTAAGCAAAGTCTAGGCTATTCATTTTTCCTGTTATTTAGACAATGATATGATAGCGGTTTAAACATATATAAAGAAATATAACGAAGAAACACTTATTGTTCCATGTAGTAGCACCAGAATTACACAGTCACTCTTTAACCATTTATACGCAGCAAACAGTCATTACTCCAATCCTCTCAGCAGTCTTTGATTATAGAACATATCAGATATACAGTGCGAGTCTCTCCTGGATCGAATGAGCCAACTAACAACCACCCCCTCCTCAATTCCATTGTTCAGGGCTGTCTTTATAGTGAAAATATCTAGGAGTATTTATTACAGCAGATCTTAAACAGATATGAGGGAAATGAGTGCTTTAATTCATCTTATCTTGAAGTAAATGTATGAAATATTTATCTAAGTGCCGCGTTGGGGTAGCTGCTTCAAAATGAGTAGGAACGCTGGCCCTTTATCATAACTGCGCATTAGTCTCTGCTCCACTTCTCTTGAGTAGCTTTGATGTGCAGTAACTGTGATTTGAGAGGCTTTAAAAGGCTTTTACTGTTTCTTTGACTTGCTGGGGGCTCTTTAATGTTTTATCAGCTTCGAGCACTCAGAAAATCTTCACTGATACACTTTGCCGCAACACTGATACACTTTGACATCAGTTTTGGCCTCTTTCTGCTTCTGATACTCTTTTAAAAGGCTAAATTGCCCTTTTTCTGCCCTTTCGAGGCAAAAACGACTGCTGAAGAAAAGATTCCCCATTTCGGCCTATTTCCTGTAGTGATGCGCGATTAGCGCTATGCGCTAATCGCACATCGAAAACTGCCTCAGATTTTGAATCCGGGCTTCCTAAGCAGCGATTTCGCCTTTGCGTGCTTTTCTTTTGGTAGATGACGTCAGTGGTGGGACCCGTACGGCAGGTGACGTGGCAAGGGAAAAACTCCCATCCCTGGATGCTAATCATCGACAGGTTTGGAAGGGAACAGACCCGCCCTCCGTAGATCTAGGGCGTGGGCAATCAAATGGATGGCAGAACAAAGAGGGTGGCGGAAGGATAAGGGATGGGGCCTACATATATATATGGCGTGGATTCATATGAAACACCAATCGTCGATATGCGATCGGCAAAAGACCATCGACGATGACCATATCAGCAGCGCGCATGCATGCTTTGTTTTGTCATAGCGATACGTCGATCGGCGAAATCGCTGTCGGACAAACCAATCGGGGCCACACCTTATGCGCTATTTTGACACACGACTCCCCTCCCGATTGCGATATCGCATCGGAGGGGGTCCAATAGAACCTTTTTGCAATCAGAGCAAGGCCCAAGGTAAGTGATGCAGGTTTTATGATCGGTAGCAGAATTTTTTGATGTTTGAACGGATTTCAAGGCATGGGAGGGCTCCGATATGCATGAGAAGATGGTTTGAAGGGGGAAATGAGGGTTCTTGTTGAGTTTCAAATAAACTTAGCAATTCCCAAGTGTACTTATGGTTATATTTCAACCAGGTGGAGGGGATTAGTATATAGGGGAGTTATTAACATAGTTTTAGTAGGGAAGGGGAGATAGATAGGGAGTTACATATTTAGAGTTAGTAGTTAATATGAATGGTGACAAGAAAGCGCTAAGTGTATAACTCTTAGGCTATAAAGGGGAAATAGGACTTATAGAGGAAGTATGAACATTCCTTGAGTAAAGCAGACCTTTACCAAGGCTACTAATATGAAGAATGATGAATCTGAGAGGTATCAAGCAGATCTTGGCCTCATTAGGGGAAGTTAGTGAGTGATTTAGGGAATAAGGAAGAAGGGGGAAGTTAGTTATGCCTCGCTTGAGCTCCTCCAAATGAAAAATTCCTGATAATTGTGACCTAAATAAATATGACATTTGAAAACATGAAAAGATCACAAATCAACATTCTGCAACCTCAAAACTACCTACCCAGCCTACTTACCTAGCATTTTTTCTTCTTTTGGTTTGGGTGCACTTGAACTAGCAAACCCAAATTTTCAACTTTTCTTTTACTGTCCTCCTATCTACATCTATACTTATTTCATCCAGGGGCTTAGATTAAGCTGTTGAGCACCCTTGCTTCTCTACCTGTCTAAGAATCTGCCAAGATTAAGCTGTTTGGACAGATAATGATTCTCTATATTCTACAACAAGAAATTGAAACCTAGGGAGACCAAGATTAAGCTATTTGGACCTCCCTTTAACTGAAAATTCTTCAAAAATGGAATAGCAGATCAAAATTGGAACACAGCAGTGGCATTTAGACTAGCACACTCTCATGGCATCCTTCTGTGGCCTCTGTAGCAAATATGGAACATTGCAGCATGCAAAGTATGACATATTTGGCATGTAAAAATGTCAATCATGAAATATGAGTAACCTGCTACAGCAGGAGGCTAACACCACCCAGGCCGAAGCCTTAGAGATGGAAATGAGACTGCATGATACCCCTATACAAGATCCTAGTTTGGGAGTCCAACAAATCCATGTGCAACTGCAAAATTTGTCTCTGGGAATGCAGAGTCTGAAACAGGATTGGACACCTCGGCTAGAGGCATGTAAGGAGTTATGGTGCATAAAATGCAAAGGCCAGGGGCATGACAAGGACCATTATCCAGTATTCACAAATTACTTGGCGGGAGGAGGGACGATTCCGTTAAGACCTGAGGCACAAGCAAGACCAAGCACAGCGCTTGCATTATGGTGCGTGATTTGTCAGATAGGAGGAAAACACACCACAGATAATTGTCATCTAATACAGAAGTATACACAGAAGTCCCACCAATTGTTTTGTAATTTTTGTAGGTCGGTAGGCCATGATGAATGCACCTGTAGAAGCTACGAACTAATGATGGATTGGACTCCTGCCTATAGGGTACAGACCGAAACACGAGCCCTTGACCCAAATGCAGGAATGGTGCGCGTTGGATTTCAGGGGAGCAAACGAGGTCGAGGTCGAATGGGGCCAGGAAAGGTTCACGGACAACTAATTTGTTACAATTGAGGAGGGCCAGGACATTATTCCCATGATTGTATGAATCCAACGAGAACATCATGTTTTTATAGTACTCAGTTTGATCATGAGGCAGAATACTACCCTACATTGATAGTGAGGTTGTGTGAAAAGGGGGTACTCTAGCCTCCCCTGACTCAGAATCTACAAATGATGAGGTCTGAGCCTCGCGAAGATGATCTGAATGTGAACATCGTGCTTCGAAATGGTATCACAACTAGGGATGACAAAGGTAAGCAACCTGGAGAAAGCACGTGGGTCTGCAAGACTCCTACAAAGGAACCTGAATTTTATTTGGAACACACGAAGTATTCACTACATTTCCAGGCTTCCATGCAAAGGGGAGGACCCCGTAGACATCTCGGAAGGAAAGAGAAGTGACTTGGCCATCGCGGAGGCCATGAAGAAGAAGTACAAGCTGAAGAAGAAGAAGAGGGGCTATGTGATATCCATCATCAACGATAAAGCAGTAAGAGTGGTGAACCAACTCCTGGCCGGTAAGATTATGCCCAAGTGTCGTGCGGACGAGGTACCCAAGTCGGTGGTAGCACTTCCTGAATAGTGAGTAGAGGGGATCCAGTTTAAATAGTCCGAGTTCCTCTACAAGGAGTTTTTGGAGAATTGCCGTGAAACTCAAGAACAGGGCAAAACGTTCCACTATGCATGGATTCTGCTGTCCATAGTTCTTGTGGTAGGGGAATTGCCGGAAGACAGCCAATTCCCCACAATTGACAAGGATCTGCCAGAGGCCACGAAGTATGCTTCGCTCTGGGCCACAAAGGATGCCAATACGATCCGCGAAAGTAAGATATTCTGGGTGTTGATGGAGATGAACCTCAGAATGGGGATCAACCGCAAGCTGCAGTTGTCGTCCACTGTCTACAACAGCCTGCATAGTTTTGCAGAATTTAAACTGGACATCCATAGTATATACATAAGACCGTGCATGGACCCGACCAAACAATGGAGGAAGCTACCCTTTGTAACTACATACTATGTCATCTTTAATGTCCTGGAGACATGGTCACCAGAGTGGCGCACCCCAGACATCATAGAGATAGAAAAATCAGCGGCACAAAGGAAGAAAGAAGGGGCCAAACTACGCATCGCCCAGTTGGAAGAAAAAAGAAGGCAGGAGGCCGTAGCAGCAAAAGCGCGGGTAGTGCGAGAATCTGCACAAATAACAACTGAAGAGGAAAAGGCCACAGTAGTAGCAGTAGCGTAAGAGGCAACCATGAAGGTGCGCGAGGGCCAAAAGTTGCTTTTGCATGCGCAGGAAGCAGAGGATGTAGGGGATGGTGTGGACCCAGAAACCGCATCAACATAGTTGAAGTGCCGCCACCCGACTGAGTGGACAGGGTTGCGCAAGAAGGTCAAGGCATCGAAGTTGTCTATGGACCCAATCACCCTTACCGAGGGTGATCTGCATGACATCAGCGAAATAGTGCGCGATGTCACCTTCGACGCCCTCTAGGATTTTATACAGGAGAACCAAATTGTGTTGGGGGCCTTTAGAGTGAAACTACACAAGTTGCAGGTGTGCACTCCTCAAGTTGATACCCTTTCAACTAGCCTTGCAGTCGAAACAATGGCAGTAGAGCAGATGTTGTGCGCTCGGGTGACAAATACCATAGTGTTTCCAGAAGGGGCACTAGTGACAACAAATGAGGCTGACATGCCTACATTTAGTGCACTGAAGGGTCTCGGTATAAATCTGGCTACACTCCTGCGAGAGACCTTATATGTTTTGCGGGATGGGATAACTGCAGAAATGTGAGTTAGGGAGAGCCACACCCTACAAGCCCTCAACGAGTAGAAAATCAATATGGAATAATTGAGCTTGTAGCACAATGAAGTGGTGTCACAGAATCGAAAGCTGGTACAAGTAATAGATGAAGCTTGCCAAAGTGTCTTGGAGCTGGCCATCCCAGCAGACATACCAGCAGAGGTGCACATCCATAGCTTAACAGTAGGGGTATGTGAGGCAAGGGAGGAAATGACAAAGGTTCAGCTGGAGCTGAACCTTCATATCACCGAGCTATGGTTAAAGGCGTAGTAGTCCACCCCTCCGAAAGTCAGAGAACAACGCACTAGCGCTACTACAATGGGATTGGATGAAATTGGCAGTATAGTGCGAGACTACACTAGCGCTTAGAGATAGAGGTGTGAGAACTCCAACAACAGTATGAAAGCATCAAAGGAACTACACAGATGGTGGCCCTCACTCAGAGTCTCGCACAAATGCAACAAGCTAAAGCATTTAAAGAACAGGTGGACGCGGCATGACACAAGGAAGCAGTCCTAAAGGCGCGCATTCAACCTTGGATCAACAAGGGCTTCACCATCATAGCAGAAATTGAATTGAAGCTCGCACACATGAATGGGATACATGCATTGACGCAAAGAAGCACTTTTGATACAATAGTCTCGGAATAATGCATGCAGAAGATCCAACAGGCAGCAACTCATTGCACTGTCAACCTTGTAGTAGCTTGAGTAGAATTGGAAGGACTCCGCGCAAAGATCTCCACACCAACAGAATGACTTGAGGGCGATTCATGATGTTTTTGTTGGGGGCCTGTTAGGCATGGAGCCCCCCCAAGGCAGGTTTTGGGGCTTAAAGCTCAAGTTTTGACCGAATCTTTTGTAAAATCTCCGCAAACTGCGGGTGCGGAGTGCGAAGTTATAATAGAGTCACAAGGTTTTCCACCTTAGTTTTTGTAATGTAATGTCGGCTGGATAGACCTACCCATGGTCCACGGACCATGGGATTGTATAAATAGAGTGAGGCTCTAAGTGTATAAGATAACTAAGAGAAGATAGAATAGAAGGACAAGGAAGGTCTAAGTGATTAAGTTGAAGTGTAAAGTGTGTCTGTGGGTTGTAGAGTAGGGGAAGGCTCTGTAACTGAGTGCGCAAAGGCTTAGTAGTCTGCAGCTGAGTGCGCGGACCCCTGCAGCTGAGTGCGCAGGGTAGGTCAAGTCTGTAACCATTGGAAGAATCAATAAAGAGAATGGTTACCATATTTTTGTGCATCTTTTCCTGTTTAATAAATGTGATTGGGAATAATTTTCAAGTATTATTGTTTATATGCTTGTTATGGGAAAATTTAGTGTTTCTTCAAACGACTAACCCCTAGACCTAGTAGCTAGTCTAGAACAACAACTAAAGTAAATCCATTGCTTTTCCTATAGCTAAAAAATAAAAGAAAGAGGAACACAAGAAATAACTTGTATCTCTCGCTCGTTTCCTCTTCCCTTTGACTGCTTTCGTCACTCCCTTCTGTACTTAACTCGCTTGGGAAGTACCTGCACATAAGCCGAGACATAAAACCATCAAAGTATACATATCGATCTGTTAACTAAACATATTATAGAATCGAAAGTACAATATACATCATATAAACACATGAATGGGAAAAAGCATAGAGATATTTTTTGATAAAGGAAAGATTACAACCCTTGAAGCCATGTTCGATTCAACGTCTTACTTCCGGTTTCAAACCCTTCTCTCCTCATGAAGCAATAATTTGACATGATAACATTACTCTCTTGCAAGTCTGACTCAAACAACATTTCCTTAACTCAAGAAGATCCAACCTCCCCAAGCCTTTGAATGCTTGGTCCATTTATAGCTGAATGGAGGAGGTTAATCCATTAATGGCCCTCATGAATGCTTTGCCAAAATTGGGAAGTGGTTCCATGGAGGAAGGGATAATGGATTAAGGTTCATTCATCTCCTTCCTATCCAAAAGCGAGTTCAATCCATCTGGAAACTTCCAAAAGCATCCATTGGATGAGGAATCCAATGGATTCATTTCAAAAATTCGATGAATCTCGCTTAACACAGGCATAACAAAGGCTAGGTGCGATGCATAGCACCCAAACAGTGTAGTTCTTGCAATGCATTGCAGCCTGATAAAAATCCATCTGTGTTGATCTCTCTAAGGACACCTTTTGGATGAATGGTGTCATGAAACTCTTGGGAAGAAAGCATGATGTAGGTTAACTTCATTAGGGAATGAAAACAACTGAATTAGGGGCTGATGGACCCTAATAATACGGATATGGAAGTCAAGGTTGATGTGCCCAGATTTTTCTGTAACAGTTTCCCCCTAAAGCATGAAGTAAAAAATAAACATGTCGAGTGAGATGATTTACAACTTGGAGAGAAGGTTTCAAAATGGAAGGAGACCTTCATCAATTGCAATACATATATCATGATACTTTTATTTTTTCTCACAAACTAGCTGAGGGAAGGCATACCCATGCTTAGCTTTATAAACTTTCATTACATGTACAAATATAGTCATATACAGATGTAGACCCATGAATGGATGATCATGAATGTAAGGCCATTGTACATTTGATATTGTACTCCTGAAAATATATCGTAGCCCGGATGGATGAAACTAGATCCAAAGTCTTCAATCTCGTCTAATCTTTCACTCAAGTACAAGTCTAACCATGTGAATAGATGATCTGAGGTAGAACATCGCGAGACATCGTCTGATTATCGACCAATGATGTAAGTCGTTAACAAACGCGAGAGGAATCATCGATAATGATAATGAACCTCAAGGTGCTACAGTACATTTCGCATGGTGTGAATAAAGGATTTGAAGTCGAACACCAAATGAATTCTTTCGGTCGAAGGCTAGTGATGTCAACCTATCACCAGAAGCGAGAAACCTGCCATTGATGTATGCAAGCCTCAAGGTACTAAAGGGGTGTTTCTAAGTCAACTTCTTGGATGATGTGCTGATGTCGACAAGAAGCGACCCGTCGCAGGAGGGCCTTGATGTATCCCACATTAACGACACGAAACGAGGTAAATGAGTTTTGGAGATGAAACATCAACTGATGACACAAGGTTCAGGAATGGTAGACATGAAAATGAAGGTTTACTGTATTGCAAAGGATGAAGTTTTGAACTGAATGACTTCTCTTGAACATATCGGTGACACTGAAGTGAATTGGTAGCATTGACCCAAAACAAAGTGATGGATGGCATGATATACCAACGATGTGATAACCATCAAGCTGAATGACCCAACCCACATAGTCATGGTGATGAGATGAAAGTGTCATGTTCAAGAGCGACCTGCTACCATAAAGTGTTCCCAGCTTTTTCCATTTTCCCCAGTCATTTCTAACCAGTACCTCTTTATTTTTTATCAAGCTTGAGGAGGATAACATATGCTTTTATAATTTCACCCTTCGAGTGAATCAATCACTATTTGATGTTTTAATGGGTCTAGTGAAGGTGAAACTTGGTCTTGTCTAGATGGACAAGTTTGCCGCTATTTGATGCTTTTAACGAGTTTAACAACAAAGATAACATGATCCTTTTCATGTTTAGAGAGTTTGAAAATGGACAAAAAGGAAACTCCAAAAGTTCTTTTTCATACATTGCTCTCTCAAGCCCGAAAAAGCATACAACAATACAAGAGAGAACCTATTGATCATGTTTGACCAACGAGTACCTTTTTTGTAATTCATCTATCTCAACCCGAAGAAAGGGGTAAAACTGTACTGAGTAGATATCAATTCTAATCCATTAATGAGCTAGAAACGACAAGCTCTCGACAATCTTTTCATGCTTAGAGAGTCTGAAAAGAGCTTAAAGAGGATTCCATTTTGAGGAATGAGTGGTGTCTAGGATAGCAATTGGTTCCGATGATGTTGGAACTTCTCAAAACATGTTGATTTATGTGAAGAGGCTAGCTAATAGGACCACTCATTGCAACTGTCCCTCAAAAAAGGTAAAACAACCAAGTGAAAGCGTATGATCAGCCAAAAGGATGGTGGCGATGGGATGAAAACAACCAAGGCTCATCTAACGAAAGAGGCTAATAGAATGGCAATCACGAGGGTTAAACTAGAAATGGGTTCATTTTTAGACAAGCTTGAACCATAGGGAACTGTGCTTGGATTCAGTTTCATTTTTACAAAAGCTTGAAATGAAAAACTATGCTTGAGATTGGTTTACATGCCCCCAGCACGATGAAAGGGAGAGTCTTCTGTAACTAGATGGAAGTCGCTGCGGTGAAGTATGACGGTTATCCAACACCTTTTTGGCTTTGTCCAGATAGGGACAAAGGTGAATGGGGTGATTCCATTCACATAACATACAGGGAAATTTAACATTACCTTTAGGTGCATGCCCCTCAAGCTTCATTACATTCACCTAAGAAAACTACTTGTGGCTATCAGGTGGATGGAATGAAGGTTCATTTACGAGATCAAGTGAAAGACTCAACTGGGATTTTACGAGATCTACTCAAAGACTTGACTTGGAAATTTTCTCCAGGGGAACTTGTTTCATTTTTTGATGAGCTTAACATAAGACAAGGAACTCTGCTCAGAATCCTTGTTTCATTTTTTAACGAGGTTGACACAAGACCAGGAACTATCCTCACTGGCCTGTTTCATTTTTTTAACGAGGTTGTCACAGTAAAAGAATTATCCTCATATCCTCGTGGACCTGTTTCATTTTTAACAAGGTTGACATAGTAAAAGAACTATCCTCATATCCTTGGTTTCATTTTTTAGCGAGGTTGACACAAGACAAGGAATTATCCCTAATGGATTCTTCATTTTATTATGGACAAATTTAGTGTTTCTTCAAATGACTAACCCCTAGACCTAGTAGCTAGTCTAGAACAACAACTAAAGTAATTCCATTGCTTTTCCTATAGCTAACATATTAAAGAAAGAGGAACAAAAGAACCAACTTGTATCTCTCACTCGATCCCTCTTCCTTTTGACCGCTTTTGCCACTCCCTTCCATACTTAACTCGCTTGGAAGGTACCAACACACAAGACGAGACAAAAAACCATCAAAGCATACATATTGATCTGTTAACTAAACATATTATAGAATCAAAAGTACAATATACATCATATAAAAACATGAATGGTAAAAAGCATAGAACTCTTTATTGATAAAGGAAAGACTACAACCCTTGAAGCCATGTTTGATTCAGTGTCTTCCTTCCAGTTTCAAACCCTTCTCTCCTCATGAAGCAACAATTTGACATGATAACATTACTCTCTTGCATGTCTCACTCAAACAACATTTCCTTAACTCAAGAAGTTCCAACCTCCCCAAGCCTTTGAATGCTTGGTCCATTTATAGCTGAATGGAGGAGGTTAAGCCATTAATGGCCCTCATGAATGCTTTGCCAAAATTGGGAAGTGATTCCATGGAGGAAGGGATAATGGATTAAGGTTCACTCATCTCCTTCCTCATCCAAAAGCGAGCTCAATCCATCTGGAAAATTCCAGAAGCATCCATTGGATGAGGAATCCAATGGATTCATTTCAAAAATTCGATGAATCTCACTCAGCGCAGGCAGAACAAAGGCTAGGTGCGATGCATAGCACCCAAACAGTGTAGTTCTTGCAATGCATTGCAACCTGATAAAGGGCCATCTGTGCTGATCTCTCTAAGGGCACATTTTGGATGAATGGTGTCATGAAACTCTTGGGAAGCAAGCATGATGTAGGTTAACTTCATTAGGGAATGAAAACAACTGAATTAGGGGTTGATGGACCCTAATAATATGGATCTAGAAGTCGGGGTTGATGTGCCCAAATTTCCTGTAACAATGCTGTGCGAACTTATTGAATATTTAACTAATTATAACATAAGGCATACAAGTATGTGAAGGTAATTAACTGGTATAAGAAGATAAGTAAGATCACATTGAGCGTGGCTCTAGCAACATGGAAGCTCCATAATCCCTGGTTAGGGCTGCGCGAAGGCAGTGTATCAAGGCATAAGGGACAGGGAAGTGCGCGGAGTGACCTGCACATTGGGATACCTAGTGAGACCAGTCGAACACCTTCAGACATCTCAAGGGTGCGGAAACCTGGTTCTAGCACCCTCCCATACTAATTTGGGTGAGACCTTAATCTGTGGTCTGCGGACTGTTGCCGAAAGGGCCAGTAGTACCAGGATTTGTTTGGCTAATTAACTCCAAACCTAGGTCAGGGCCCAACAAGCCAACAAGCACCAAGATAGTCCTTCAAGCCATGTTACCTACACACGACACAATCGACTCTCATGCTGGCCACCTAGACAGGCGGACCCGACAGTCACCTCGGGACTGACTCCCTTAAAAAATTGTGTAGAGGCGATTGACCTCACCTGTTCAACTAACTAAGGAGATTTTTCATATAGGCCAGAAAAACACCAAGTTCCCATCCCTATCTCCTTCCTAAAATTGCGCAGTTTTCCCAGTCAGCCATCTGGATAGTCGACTGATTGTTCATCTCCTAAATTGTGCAGTGCTCATGAGCAAGCTTTCTGCTTCCCATCAATCAACTCAACTCAGAAATTGTGCAGAGATGATCAACAAGCCAACCTCCTAGCCTCAGTGCAATTTTCATAGGCAACAACTTCTAGTAGCAGATTGCATGTTCCCTCCAAGAATTGTGCAGTTTCTACTGCCAATGACTAAGCAGCCAACTGCCATTTCCCCCTAGGAATTACACAGTTTTTTCTGCCAGTGACCGAGCAGCCAATTTGAAGTTCCCTCTGGTAATTGCACAATTCTGGTTGCTAGTGACCCAGCAATCAACTGGCAGTTCCCTCTGGGAATTGCGGAGTTCTGACTCTTAGTCTCCTGGGAAATTCCCTAGAAAAACTATGCAATCCCTGCCTACTGACCCTTCATGCAGTGCGGCCCATTCCTCTGGAAAATTACACAAATCTGGTTGCCCAGCTTTCACTGAATGTTCATTCCAAAAATTGTGTAGAGCATGCTTGCCTTGCCCTCCTGCAACCCGGACTGTCTCTCCCAAAATTTGCGTAATTTTTCCTCCTAATCGAGCCAAACCTTGCAAACAGTCATTTTCGACTCAGATTGTTTGTCTCCATCTCTCAATGACTCTTGCAAAATTTTCGTCAGCAGTTGCTCAAATCCATCATCCCACATCATAGCCCAACTGCCTCTCTCGGTCACTAGCATCTGAATGATCATGTGTCATGGAAGACAAGGAGGATTTGGATTTGATGCTATCTCATCATGACTGAATGCACGTATAGGTATACCAACAAACATGTCAAGATGATAAACAGGATGAATGAAGCGAGGACATACAGATGGACAGGTTCACCAACGGAAGAATGTGATGAACATGCATCTTGGTGAACAAGTGAGCCTGTCAAGCCTTCCAGCATGAAAGCAAGGAAAAACATATTAAAGCTTCATCAAGTGAACCATGGACCATCGAAGACTCCGCGCAGTTCGTTATGCGAAGGTGAAGCTATGATACACCATGAAGACATCCATCACTCGGCAGCACTGTAGCTCGACATGCACTCCAACAGCAGCACGAATGTACCAGCATTGTCATGTCAATTCATGTCGAGTCAAGGCATGAGTCATGTTGCCCACATCTTCTCTATGGGCTTGTTGTCAATCAATGTGATGCAACGTGGAAATCCAAGAGACCCACTTGTTGAACATAGAGTCATTTAAGTTGGAAAGTCATGGAAGTTGAATGGTCATGAGTGTAGTCAAACTACCACAAGGGTTAGTTTCACCCTTGGCTATAAATACCCCCCTCATTTGTACAGGAAAGGAATTTCACCTCACCTCCTCCCACATAGCCAAGAGAGACTGTAATCTTTTCTTTGAGGAGTAAGTAGTGGCTCCAACACCCCACTGATGAGGTTAGTGATGTATGGTGTAATGATGTGTCTTGGAACTTTCGCTTAATTCAGAACCTTGTTAACAGGTCAACACGTTTTCACACATGTATTGTATTTGTTATAAGACTGATCTTTAACACTTAATGCATGTTGCTTTAACCTATGTTCTACGTATGAACTGTTTCATTTGTTGTAATGCATAATCTATTAATGGAAATGTGTTGTATATGTTGTTAATGTTGCCATGTCTGCATTGAATACTCTGCCAGACATCAGACAAACCTTTCACATGAACCTTGTTGTAGCAACCGTTGCACTCGTTCAAATTGATCCGTGAGTGTTCTATGTGTTATCTTACCTTGTATGCTGTGATTACCGGATCCAAGTGGACTGCTCTGCCAGAAGTTGTGTATGTCCTCTTGTGTTGTGTGTTCCTAGCGGAGTTCGGACTGATCCATTTCAACCTGTAACTCACCTTCACTCCCTTCCCCTCACAGTGAAAGAACCATCGACACAAGTACACTTACACTCACTAGGCATGCAAATCTTACTCATTAGGGGACTTTTGAGGTCTAAAATGGGCCTCCTAAGAAAAATGTACAACCAAAATAAACTTTATAAGAACCAATAGGATTCAAGATGATGATGTCAACCATGGGGGATGATTCATCCATTTTGGAGTAAAAAAGTAAAAAGATTAAAAAATAATAAAATAATAAAATAATAAAACTACTTTTTCAATTCGTATTTTCAACTTATCTTGCTATGGGTTTACCCAAATTTTGATAAAAAACACTTTTTGGATGCATAATTTGATTCCTCGTCCAAGGACTACCCATGTTGCATACTTTCGATGGACCCTGCCACATGAAAAATGAGAAATACATGAAAAAACGTGATTTCAATCACGTTTTTCATGTATTTCTCAATTTTCATGTAGCAAGGTCCATCAAAAGTATGCAACATGGGTACTCCTTGGATGAGGAATCAAATTATGTATCCAACAAGTCTTTCCGCTTGAAATTTGAGTAAACCCATAGGGAGATAAGTTGAAAATACGAGTTGAAAAATACCTTTTCCTTTTTTCCCTCTAAAATTTAATGATGTCATCTAATCTTATTTTATTATTTCCACTATTATTTAATAATTTCCTTAGGAGGCCCATTTTAGAGCTGAATAATCCCCTAATGTTCCTGAAGACAAAGCAAACCAATCTCCTGTGATGACAAGCAAGAGTTGAGGCAAATCCTTAAGACAATGGCAATTGGGCCATCATACCGGATGGGACTCCCACACCAAAAAGTGTGAGGTATAGTTGGGACTTCATACCAGGGCGATCCCCTGAATGTAGGTGGGTCTAGCACCGTCAACATTTATGGCGCTAGAAGGAGGGCAGGTAATTCTACTTGGCTGAAATTCCCCTCACACTCATTCAACAAACATCTGGTCAACGAAATAACTCACGCTCTCTCTCACCTACACGTGACTCAGCGGTAAATTACTCCTCACCTCCTAGTTTTGAGCACGACACTTCAGATCAACACCTTCACTCTGTTCATCCCTTCACTCGCCAGCTTACGAATGTAGTCGGACTGATCCTAGACAGACAACATCTTCCACACGTAGCAAGGAAGCCAAAGGCCACTCCCACGAGAGTTGTTGTATAATTAGTGGAAGAAGAAACCCTTACCACACTTGAAGGTCTAGGAGAAGCTATCGAAGACCAAAAGAAACCTCCAATCCTCTGGCAAGGTGAACAAGGCACTCTTGCGATCTCGGGATCAGACTTTGGTGTAGGAAGCAGAGGGGAAGGCAGCGGAGGAGGTGGAGCCAGAGATGAACCAATAGACTCAGAGTCAGAGACATCAGACTCTAAAGGAGAGGAAGAGTACGAAGAAGATGAACAGATGTTTGACCCAAATCTTGAATGGATGACTCAAGCACCATTGGCTCTCCCAGTTGTCTTTCATAAGATGTCAAGGCGAGTGGAGGGAATGAACGTCAAGTTCGACCCTGATAGCACGGTAAATGCAAAAGACCACCTAGACAACTTCTACCTACAACTGCAAACCCTTGAGGTACATTATGATGATGTCGCATGTAGATTGTTCCGATGTACCTTGGTTTGTCGCACACCTACTTGGTATCATAGCCTTACACCGAACTCTATACACAACTGGGTCACATTCAAACACATGTTCCTGAAGAAGTTCATTGATGACAAGACCTGAGCCATGCTATTCAAAGAGTTTGGAAGCCTGAAGATGGAGGGAAAAGAGGAAGTGAAAGATTTGAATCATAGTTTTACATGTATATTGAACAAGTTCCCAGCAGACACTAAGCCTCATGACTCCATCACCACTCACTACTCCACGTTTGCACTGCCAACCACCATTACGTAGTTCATCAATCAATCTTGGAGACCAACACTGTGAAGAGGCTATCACTGTTGAGAAACACCTGTGTGCAGTCAGAGTCATCAAGGATGATGAATCGACGAAGGACACCAAGGATGCGCTTAGGAAGTCCCAAGCAACAACGAGCAAGGGTAGAGACAAGGAAGTAACTAACATTGAGACTCATCTTGTCAAGAGCTTGTCCGCTGAAATGTCTGAACTCAAACAACGTAGATATAACACATTTGTATGAAGTCACCCACCTAGGCATAGATATGCAAGCAGTGAATCAAGCAGCATCCAATTCATTCCAAAAAATGCGCTGAAGAATGTCTTCCAGCTCGAATAGTGTGCAGATATGAAATTATGTTCTTTCCACGAAGAATATCATCCTGAGAATTCTTGTCCAGGTTGGAAGCAAGTCACAAATAATTTTTACAGACATACACTCGAGGTGAGAAGCAATATGTAGGAGCAACCAGAAGACATGTACAATGACGAAGAGGTTTCACCTGATGAGACATCAAGCTCTGAGCATGTGGTGGACATGTATCCGTGATTGCAAACAATGGAAAAGACAAACACCAAGAAGAAACCTCAAAAGCAAACTGACCATTACAATCTTAGAAGTAAAGGGGATTTCCCCACACTTGGGGAGATGCAAGAAAATATTAGACTGCTAATAAGGAAGATCGATCCACCAGCTGGCCCAAAGAAAAAATTACAATGCAAGTCTGGGAGGACAACGGTGAACAAAAACGCATCCATGAGAAGCAACCTGCACAACACTCCACCAGATAACACGAACACTCATTTTACCCTTGACACCTTGGTGAGTCTACCACCTCTAGATTACAACATTATTGATGACATGAAGAAAACTCGAGCAAACATCAGTTTGTTCGAATTTGCTAAGATCTAGAGTTAGCGAGATATCCTGCTGCGCACATTGGGACAGATAGTGACAGACAACGCAACCTCTACTAGCAAGGGAGAAAGCACACCTCTCGGATCACTTTCAACTATGCTTAATGCACTCCAGATGGAAGAAGAAAACTCAGGTTAACCTCCATTCTTGCTATCTTTTGAAATATTCAACTATAATGTTCACAACTATTTGGTTGATTTCAGCACGAAAGCCAACGTCATGCCGCTCTCCATTGCTAAAAGGATCAATGCATAGTGGAGCGAGACAACTGCGCAAATCATCCAACTTGATCGAACATCGGTACCATCCGTTGGTGAATTACAAGACATGATCGTTCGACTATTCCATGATAGTCGAGTCCACCAATGCATCAACATAGTGGTTGTGGACATCTTGGAAGCATATGGTCTATTACTCAGTAAGGACTGGGCCAGCAAGTTGGATGTATATTTTCCTACATATTGGTCTCACATGTGGCTTCCACACAAGGTCAAGTGCAACCAAATCCGGGTAGAATCCGAGAGGTAAATGAAGCATAATGTCACTCCCATCAATGGAGAGAATGAATCGTTGGCTCTCGTAGAACTCATGTTTGGCAACTTCCTCCTTGAGACTACGTTGGGGTGCTTTCCTGCACGGCTAGCTCCAACCCCACCAAAAACACAGTTGGGACTCCTTCATTGCCCAACTGATGGTAATGAAACTTGTACAACACATTGTACAATAGTAGCAGTAGTAGTAGCGACAGTAGTAGCAACAGTACTAGCACATCAAGCGGTTAGTGTATAGATGATTTGTGGAATTTGTACTTCGACGGATCAAAGACACAGGACGGATCAGGAGCCGAGTGTGTTCTGATTAACCCTTGCAATAGGAAGCATCTGGTATCAAGCCACTTGGAGTTTGAGTGCACGAACAATGTAGCAGAATATGAAGCATTCGTGTTGGGCTTTGTGAAAGCCATCAGCCTTAATGTGCTCATGCTTAAAGTGGTAGGTGATTCAGATATAGTTGTACGGAAGGTACATGACACCATTCATTGTTTATCATCACATCTAAAAAACTACCAAGCAAAGGTATGGCGACTAATATCAAACTTCATAGCGTTTAATATCATTGTTGTGCCACGTACGCGTAATGCAGCTACCAATGCACTAGCAAATGCAGCCTTAAGAATGTCACTAATTAGGGATAGATTTACTATTTAAATTTTGTACAAACCATCTATCCTGGACAACATAACTAACTTGCATGTGTTTAATGATGATCAACATATACTACATTTTATGGCCAACGCTAGTGTTTTCAAAGACGCAGTAATAGATGACAATGAGCACGAACACTCTTTGCAAGAAGGAGCTGATGACATGAAAGGCCACATTATCACAAAAGGTGTGGTATCACTGGAAAAGCTATATGACTTGCAAGAGCAGTTCCAAGGGCCAAGGAACAGCAAGTCCCATAGTTCCACCATGAGGCATGAACTGATAAACTTGGGAACAGAAAAGGATCCGAAGTTTATAAATATTAGTACATGTTGTACATAGCAAGAATGACAAGCCTTCATCTGCTTATTCAAACAATACCGACATTTGTTCACATGGATGTATGACGACCTCAAAATTTATGACACAGGGATCATCTAACATATCATCCCAATCAAGGAAGGGGTCAAGCCATATAAACAAAAGCTGAGAAAAGTACATTCGTCGCTTGAACTCCTCATATAGAAAGAGCTTACTAAATTGTTGGATGCATAGATCATATATAAAGTTCATCATTCCACTTGGATTTCCAACCTTGTGCCTGTACAAAAGAAGTCTGGGGAAATCCTCTTGTGTGTCGATTTCTAGAACGTTAATCGCGCCTCAGACAAAGACAACTACCCCGTGCCATATATGGACCATATTTTTCAAACAGTATCTAGGGCACAGATGTTCTCTCTTCTTAACGATTTTTAAGGATACAACTAGGTTCTGGTAGCAGAACTTGAGAGACTGAAAACTACTTTCCATACCAAGTGGGGTACGTTCACTTATAGACGAATGCCATTTGGGCTTGTAAACGCAAGAGAAACATTTCAGCGTGCTATGGAGATCACATTTCATGGACTCATTAGGCGGAGCATGGTGGTATACCTCGATGATATTTCTGTGTTCTCAAGAAGACGAGAAGACCACATACGCCATCTTAAGAAAAATTTCGTGCGATGCTAAAGATACAAGATTTCCTTGAATCCCAAGAAGAGTGTATTCGCCTTGTGGGAGGGGAACCTCCTCGAACACTTTTTTTCCAAGAGCGGGATCAAGGCGGATCTGGACAGGATTGAAGATATCACACATATTCCTCATGTAGTCAACAAGAAAGCCATGCAGTCCTTCTTGGGAAAGATAAAATTCCTCTGAAAATTCATCTCGGATTATGCACAAATAGTCAAGCCCGTGAATAGTCAAGCACAAATAGTCGGCAAACTCATCAGACTTAACGGGATGGGATGGATGCCTTGGAACGGATCCTTTTCTCTTGATACACTTTTCTATAGAGAATATCAAAATTATGGACCAGGGACGAACAAGACCTTAAGACCAATTGCATGCTCAGAGTGCCATGGTCTAATCAAATTTTTGCACACAATATACAGTCATACTCCTTTCAAATGCAATTGTACTCCTTTCAAAGATTCATATAGGGTGATGAATGATTTCCCTCTTGTTGTAACTAACTAAATTTTGTTAATTACAAGAATCGACGACTTATAATTTTACAGTGCAGTAATAAATGTATTTGAAAACCAACTCATCAAACACAAAAGCGAGTCTAAAGAGCGAGGATTGCCTTGAAAAAACTTAAGGTTTGATGGATCGCTCGCTCATATTTTTTTTACTTTCACTGTACTTTTATTCCACTGAGCAAATCTTGATATGGAAAATCTAGTTTATTTTTAAACTCTTCTTTTTTGTCTTGTATTATAAAGAATTATTATTATCGGTTTTAATATTTTTTTTTAAATAACAATAAATTAAAAAATACAGAGATTGAATGGCCATTTTCTTTATTTTTAAATGATAAATTTAAATTAACATTAAATCGTCTCTAAAAA
>APFE030234671.1:60408-94979 GCA_000404065.3 Pinus taeda | reverse complement strand
GGAGGAGCCACGATTGGTGTAGCAGCTTCAGGAGGTTGTGGAGCAGCCACAACTAGAGAAGCTGAGAGGCGATCGAGTAGAGACATCTACTCATGCAAAGACCTCCAGTAGGGGGACATTTCGAGCCAGGTGGGCTGAGGGATCACATGCAGCCATACCTCCAGGTAGGAGGTGGGGCGATATAGATTGATTGTCCCAAGGAGGAGGGACAGGATCCTTGAGGTACCCAACCTCTTGGATGAGACCTTGCTACAGGAGCCCCAAATGTGTAGTAGCAGGAACTGACTGATTGGGTAGAGACAGATGCATATGGAGCGGCAGAGAGAGTGACAGTGTAGGGAATCCCAGGATAGCACATAGCATGCAGGCTGCAGCAATGCGAGAGGCACAAGTGTTTTGCACAGTGCTAGGTGGCACAGAGAGGTGTGCAATGTTGCGAGATGCATGGAGATATTGCAGTAGCGCAGATGTCAGAGAGGGAGCACTTGTCAGCAGCAGGTAGAGCTTCAACATCAGAGTATGTTCCTAGCTCAACAAAGTGGTTAGTTTGGGGGTGCTTTTGTTCCAAGTGATGTTGGAGCAAGTGGACCGGGAAGATGTGTTGCATGCAGAACATTCCAGAGTTACAAGATCGGGTTTGAGAGGAAGCCTTTCTTGTTGAGAGGGAGTGTTGAAATGTGTGCAACAAGAAATGCTTGTTGAGATTGCAACAAGATGATGGAGCTTAGTGAAAAGAAGTCGTCTTCACTCAGTGGGCCCGCAGGCTATTTTTGGCGCAAGTCTATTTGTAGACTATGTCTATTTTTATACAATAGCGGAGGTACTAAAGTGGAGGTACTACAACAGAGGTACTGTTAGTCTAAATATAGAATAGTCAAATATTATTAGCCCTTAATAATATTTGGACTATAAACTTTATCTTTTTCTCTTGGAGCACTTCAGTTCGAGCTACGGATGTGGCACATGCAGCTGATAGAAGGAATCAAGTGGTTACCTATGGGTTAACTGAGCTATTGCATGAAGGAATTCAGTTAGAACTCAAGTGGTTGAGTTCTGTGGAGTTAGATGAGCAGTTAATGGAGTTGTGTTCAGTTTGACTTTGTTAAACTAGTTGTATTTAGTCTAATTGGCCAATAGACTAAGTAATGAGTTGTGTGAATTAGTTATTAATTAATTCACTAATTATTAACTCATAATGCAACTGAAGAATACATCAGTTAACTCAGTGCATGGACAATTCAGTGGAGATAGGTGTTAGAGATAAGTGAAAGGGTGAGTTGTGACTATCAATTGTGCATGAGATCTTGCACAATCAATGTGATTGAGTTATGCCAATGAGAATTGCGCAGTATGGGCCAATACCAAGTGAATTATAGCTTGTGCTCATGCAATTTCCAGTGTGAGTGATTTTCCCAAGGTAAATAGAACTTGGAACGAGTTTGGATAAATTCATTCTCTTGCAGGATTGTGCAGTGGAGGCAGGGAAGCAGCGGAGGAGATTTGAAGATCAGATCTGAGCTGTATTGTGTATAACAAGTGGAGATAGTACTGAGTACTTGTGAGGAGTATTGTACTATGTTTGTTACATGTTATCAATCAATATAATATATAGATAGTTGGGGTTTTCAGCGATATGCTTTCCCCGGGAAAATACTGTGTTGATATGTGCGATTGATGCTTCTATGTGCGCATGTTATTGTTTCTGCTTCTGTAAATTGATGATCAATGTAGAGGAGGTTATGTAATATGCATGTATTCCACAATAGTGTATAATCGAGATAATCTCTGTGAATATGTGTCATATTATGCATGAAATTTCTACAATCCTTTTGTAAAAGCTCCGCAAATTGCAGGCGTGGAGCACGAAATCATAATAGAGTCACAAGATTGTCCACCTTAGTTTTTGTACTGTAATGTCGGCTGGATAGACCTACCCATGGTCTATGGACCATGGGATTGTATAAATAGAGCAAGGCTATAAGTGTATAAGATAACTAATAAAGGATAGGATAAGAGGATAAGAAGTCTAAGTGATTGAGTCGAAGTGTGAAGTGTGTCTTTAGGTTGTAGAGTAGGAGAAGGCTTTGCAGCTGAGTGTGTGGACCCCTGCAGCTGAGTGCATAGGGCAGGTCGAGCCTGTAACCATTGGGAGAATAAATACAGAGAATTTTACCATATTTATGTGTATCTTTTCCTATTTTAATGTATGATTGGGTATGATATGCAAGTATACTATTTATTTGTTGTGTGAACTCATATGAATGCTTTGTATAAATAAATATAACATAACACATCCAAGTATGCAAAGATAATTAAATGGCACAGGAAGATAAGTAAGATCTCGAGTAGTAGCAAAGAGTGTTGCTTTAGCAGTGCATAATCTCCACAACCCTTGGTTAGGGCTTCGTGAACGCAGTATATAAGGGCGTAAGGAACAGGGAAGTGTGCGAAGTGACCTGCACACAGGGATGAATAGTGGGACCAATCGAACCTCTCAAACATCTCAAGGGTGCGGAAACTTGATTCCAGCACCGTCCCATACTACTTCAGGTGAGACCTCAATCCACGCTATGCAAACTGTTTCAAAAAGGGCCAATAGTACAAGGATTTCTTTGGGTAATTAACTCCGAACTTGGGTCTAGCCCCAACAAGCCAACAAATGGTTATGTTTCCGAGACCGGGATCTACATAGAGATGTCTGATGTCGTATCACTAGAATCCAACAAAGAAAGGAATTGAAGATTGGTTGGATAGGAAGATTCATGAGTTTGCGGTGCAGGAAAACAAGAATCTATGACTATCAAAGGAAGAGTGGTTAGATTGCTACTCACATATAGAGATCCACGAAATTTTCTTTGCATCCTTCCCCATTGAATTGTACGAGTGGATCGTGAAGCTAGCATATAGCCAAGGAAGGTGTAAACTCGATAGACCTATTCTGTGGACTCCAGAATTAGTGCGTAGACTAGAAGCATCGGAAGATAATGTTGCGTGCGCTATTGATCACTGGCTCGATCAAATCATAGGAGGATTCATCGCCAAATTTGCGGTAGATACTTCAGTCAATTATAGTGACGCAGAATGATTCTTCCTCAAAGGACCATGAGGTAAGTACATTAAATCTTTAAACACTTGGATTAAAGTGCTATTGTGTGAAAAATAGGTTATGTGAATAAATTGATGTTTAGGGCTACATTAAGTGGGAAAATCTATAGAAATGAAGGTAGCACAGAACTAGAAACTAGCCCCTTGATTTCACCTTTGCGAGGGGGCAAAGAAGAGCTTACGAAGGTCTTGCCAATAAGTCTGATCAATCTGATAAGGCAGAGAATTCCACACATACCACCCCCACCCAGACCACCACCAGTTTCACCGTCTTCACCCCCGTCTTTTCCCATACCACCTCCGCCACCACCACAAAGCAGTATAGCAAGCACGGTAAAGCTACAAGTGTTCAAGGGAGTAGGGAATGAAGATCCGAACTAGTTTTGGTTTGTGATAAAAGCTGTATGGGAAGGACAGGGAGTCACGAATGACAATATAATGAAGGCAATGTTGGTCAACGCTCTACAAGATCGCATGCTAACTTGGCACATTAAGCATTCCAATGACAATCCGAATGTGGGGATCACGGATATCCAAGCTTCACTAAACAAAGGATTTAGTAGGTGAAAGTCCAAGGCACAGTCGATCATTAGATTCAAGGAAATCCCAATGTTACCAGGCAAGACCCATTGGGAGTTGGATCAAAGACTGAAGTGCACAATTCATGAAGCTAACATGATGTTAACAGATGGGCAACAACGCGAATGGTTTGTAGCATCATTAACACCAGAAATACACAACACGTTGTCACAACAGAGGCTAACCACTCAGGCCGAGGCCTTGGAGGCCGCGATGAGATTGCACGAGACCCCGATACAAGATCCCAACTTGGGAGTTCAACAGATTCACGTGCAGTTGAAAAACTTGTGCCTTGAGATCCAGAGTTTGAAACAAGATAGGACAACCCACCCAAATATGCATGATGATGTATGGTGCATAAAATGCAAGGGCCAGGGGCACGACAAGGACCACTTCTCAGTGTTCCCAAATTACCTTATGGGAGGAGGGCCAATTCCAATAAGACCAGAGGCACAAGAAACACTAAGAGCGGTTCTTGCACTATGGTGCATGATTTGTCAGATAGGAGGAAAGCATGCTACAGATAATTGCCATCTATTACAGAATTATATACAGAATTCACAGTAGTTGTTCTGTCATTTCTATAGGTCATTGGGACATGAGGAGTGCACCTATAGAAGTTATGAGCTAATGATGGATCAAACTCCTACATACAGAGTTCAGGCCAAAGCATGACCCCTCAATCAAAATGTAGGAATAACACACACCAGATTTTAGGGGTATGGATGAGGCCAAGGTGGAGGGGGACCAAGAAGAGGTCGCGAAAAGCTGATATGTTACAATTGTGGAGGGCCAGGGCATTATGCTCACGATTGTACGAATCCAACGCGACCATCATGCTTGTATTATATGTTGTTTGATCATGAGATAGAGGATTGTCCCACACTGATAGCAAGGTTGTGTGATAAAGGAGAACTCCAACCTCCCCCAACACAGAACCTGCAAATGATGAGGTCTGAGCCACATGAGGAATAACCTAATGTAAATATCGTTCTCTAGAGTGGAATTACGATAAGGGATGACAAAGGCAAACAACCTGAAGAAAGTACTTGGGTTCGCATGGCTCCAACAAAGGAACCAAAATTTGATTTGGAGCGTGCTAAGGAGACCTTCGTGGAAGCTAAGAGGAGCTTCACTGATGCCTCCACTTGAGGAAGTAAAGGCATACTAGAGCCAGAAATGGACCCATCGATGCTCACTACATTCTTAGAGACATGCATGAATGTTTTGCATGACATCAAGGTTGTAAAGGGGCTGCAAGAAATCATAACTAGATGTGTTGGGACCACGCTAGGAGAACTATGCGTATTCTGGAAGCTTGGGTGCACACAACGTGAACAGGAAGGGAGATGAGATTGACCATGCAGATTGGGGAATATGAGATGGACCAAGTGATTCTGGATCTAGGATTGGACGTGAACGTCTTGCCAAAGCAAACATGGGAGCGCATGGGCAGGCTTGCACTGCAATGGTCTTCTATCCAACTGTGAATGGTGAACAATCAAAAGATCCTACCAATGGGGAGATTGCAGGGAATCATAGTAGATATCGAAGGAGCAAGTGCGCTAGTAGATTTTGAAGTGATAGAGATTGTTGATGACAACAATCCCTACCCCGTGCTATTAGGAATAGATTGGGCCACTGACATGAATGGAGTGATAAATCTGAAGAAGCAAAATATTATTTTTTAGAAAATGTCTTTGCATGTAGTGGTACCTTTAGACCCTGCAGAAGGATCGCGCTACACAGAGCCAGTGCCCGATGATGATCTGGACTGCATCTACAAGATAAATGCGCGGGACCGAGACTGGGTAAATCAGACCATGGATGGTCGAATCTCATGGGAGCGCAAAAGCTCCTGCACATCATATTTTGACAAGGAGATAGAACAATGGCAGAACTAGTTACATGAGATAACCATGCTCAATTGTAACATGATGATGAGATCACTGCACTGCGTAGCAATAGAGCTAAGAGATCTACCTATGTATGATGGGTTAAGAGAGGTGGATGGCTTCCTAAATAGATTTGAAAGAGAAGATCCGGAACAGTAACACTTCGATTCTTTGAAATGGGTACTGCAGGCCACACTCGCACAATGGTGGGGTACACACCAAAGAAGTTTTGAGGATTGGTGCGACTGCAGGAGGATGATGTGCACATAATTTGGGAAGCCTCAAATGCGATTAAAAGACATGATTGTCGAATGAAACGGTCTACGCACCCACCTATCCAGATGGATACAGGCATATGGTGTGAAACCTGCACGAATGCACAGAGTCCTCGTGGTATGTGCACAATCAGTAAGAGGTGTAGACAAGTCAATGAAACGAATGGCCCCTCCGGTTGGAACCATGAAGTATGGAAAGACTAAGTATGCAGAAAGATATCCATGTGGAAGCCTTTAACAAAGTACGTGAATCGTTGAACAAGGTCCACAATGTGAAACAGACTGACTGGGACCTGCACATACTAGCGGTTCTATGGGCTTATAGGACCATGCATAAGAACCTGACCGCACAGGCACCACCAAGGCCGGAGTATACAACGAACACTGTAAGCCCTATAGTACATGAAAATCTTAGACCGCACATGATAGCACCAGTAGATACGATGGTTCACAGAATCTTGGAAGAAGAAATCCAATAGGGAAATTCTAGGCTCCAGGAACTTGAGAAATCAAGGGTGTGATTAAGGAAGAAAAGCACTTTGGTAGATGTGGAAGTCAAGAAGCTGGAGGATGAGATAAAGGAATATTTTCTTGGTAAAATGACCAGGGTGATAAGATAGGATGCACATGATCACACCGATAAGCTTGAGGACTATCGCCATGAATTGATTGGTCTGATGCCTTGGCTTGAACCGCACATTACTAAGTGAATCAACCAGGGTAGTGCATTGTGGATGATAAAGTGTGTGATGCTACCCATAAAAATAAAAGGTTGGTATTTTCCAGGAAAAACGATGGATGACAAGATGAAACTCTATACAGGTGGTGCGACCACCTGATTAGCTAAGGGAAGTATAATATTAGCGCTCCAGGTAGTTGAAAGGAAGCGCGAGACTATAGACTGTTCTGCGTGGGAGCTATGCAATGTTGGAGAAGCGCAAAAAAGAAAAGAATCACAAGGTCCATGACCACACACGGGAGGCTACATTGCCGCGTGGGTTGGCCAAAAAGTGACCATTGAAGTCACTATTCACGATGGGATGCTCGACTTGAGACCAAATGGAGCAGGGTGCAGGCATTCAAGACATGATTTATAGGCAAGATTTGGGAAAATATGTCGCTAAGGGAACATTAATGACCCATATTTGAGGGGAAAGGTTGAATTCAAATTCAAAAAGGGTTATAAATTACAAAGGGTTGCCCAACAAAAAACACTTGGTCATTTGTGAATTGAGCTATTGAGCAGAGCCTTGTTTGTTTTGTGCCAAGCATTGATTGAGCCCCTGAGTTCATGAATGATATATTTATAGATGGACATGATGTTAGTAGCTAAGGAAGTTATGGAAATAATAGAAATGACCACCGTAGAGGCTACGCAGGCCTTGACTATGGGGGATGCTCCGAAAGGCACCGGGATTGTGGCAGAAATCCAGAAATCACCATGCACGCCAAGACCAAAGAAGGACAAATAAGCGATGGCTCCTGTACATGTGTCCCCAAGGAACCCACTGTGCACCAAGTTGTTGATGGAGGAGAAGGGGAATGTTGTAACCATAGAGACTGATGAGGAAGAAGAATAATTAGAGGACCTTATCCTTGAAGAAGATGAGGATGAAGGCATGGAGAAGGAAACTGAGCCTGCGCACCCTCCGACAAAGATGACCGCCTATGTCCCCCTAGGGAAAGGGAAGGCTAAAGTGCCCAAGGACTTTGATGAGACCAAGAGCTCGCTCTAGACCCTGCTCCTCCCAGACAACATCATTTTTGAGGGCACACACCTGGGACGAGTGCCGAGTTTAAAATTTGAAGATTGGGACTGCGCTGACCACGAGAAGTTCCCTCACCATGAGACCTTGCACCTCATGAAGCCCAATCAGAACACCGTGGTGGGGGTTACAAAATTAGAGCCATGAAAGTGGTTACATTGAGTGGAAAAGGCTAGGCTACTTAGCCTGCTTTGGGTGCCGCATTTCCACCATGCCCCAATTACAACTTTTGTCATCAGGCAGCTGCTCCACCTGGTGCAAATTGGGTGTTTGTGTTTGGAGGAGCCCATCCCCATCATGGCAGACTTGATTCACCACATTACCCAGCTTCCATGCAAAGGTGAGGACCCCATAGACATCTCGGAGGGGAAGAGAAGTGACTTGGCCATCGCAGAGGTCATGAAGAATAAATACAAGCTAGCGAAGAAGAAAAGGGGCTACGCCATATCTATCATCAACAATAAAGAAGTGAAAGTGGAAACCCAAATACTGGCCAGTAAGGTTATGCGCAAGTGCTGTGCAGATGAAGTACCCACGTTGGTGGTAGCACTTGCAGAACAGTGTGCGGAGGGGGTCCAATTTAACTGGTTTGAGTTCCTCTGCAAGGACTTCTTGGAGAATTGTTGCGAAGCTTAGGAACAGCGAAAAACGTTCCACTATGCATGGCTTATGCTATCCATAGTACTTGTGGCAGGGGAATTTCCAGAAGATAGTTAATTCCCCACAATTGACATGGGTTTGCCGGAGGCCACGAAGTACGCTTTGCTCTGGGCCACAAAGGATGCCAATAAGATTCGGGATAGTAAAATATTTTGGGTGTTCATGGAGATGAACCTCAGAATGGGGATCAACTGCAAGCCACGATTGTCACCCACTGTCTACAATAACCTACAAAGTTTTGCGGAATTTAAAGAAGACATCATAGAATATACATCAGAGTGCACAAGGACCTGGCCAAGAAATGGAGAGAGCTACCCACGAACGATGTAATCTTTAATGTACTGGAGACATGGCCGCTGGAGTGGTGCGCTCCAGACATTGCAGAGATAGAGAAGTTGAAAACACAGAGGAAGAAAGAAGAGGCCAAACTACGCATTACACAATTGGTAGAAAGGAGAAGGAAGGAGGCAGCAGTAGAAGAAGCGCTGGTGGCACGGGACGTTGCACACATAGCAAGTGAATAGGAAAAGGTCACAGTAGCAGTAGCAGCGCAGGAGGCAGCTACGAAGGCATGTGAGGGCCAAACGTTGCCTTCGCATGGGCAGGAAGAAGAGGGATCCGTGGACACACAAACCACATCCACACAATTGAAGCTCCAGCACCCAACCGAGCGGATAGGGATGCACAGGAAGGTCAAGGCATTGAAGATGTCTATTGACCCTATCACCCTAATTGAGGGCGATCTGCACGACATCGGCGAGATAGTGTGCGATGTCACCTCCGAGGCCCTCCAAAATTTTATGCAGGAGAACCAGATTGTGTTGGGGGCCCTCAGAACGTAGCTGTTGGAGTTGCAGGTGCGCCCTCCTTAGGCTGGTACCCTTTCAACCAGCCTCACAGTTGGAACAATGGCAGCAGAATAGATGTTAGGTGCTCAGGTGATGAATACCATAGTGCTACCAAAAGGGGCACTAGTGACAATAAATGAGGCTGACGGGCCTATGGTTAGCATGCTGAAGTGTCTCGGCATCAACATGGCTACACACCCGTGGGAGACCTTATACACTTTGCAGGATGGGATAACTGGAGAACTGTGGGCTAGGCAGAGCCACGCACTACAAGTCCTCAATGAGAAAAAAATCAACATGGAACAGTTGAGCTTGGAGCGCGATGAAGTGGTGTCACAAAATCGACAGCTGGTACAGGTAATAGATAAAGCTTGTCAAAGCATCCCGAAGCTGGCCATCTGTTACAAATCCATTTAGGCACATCAACCCCAACTTACAGATCGATACTATTAGGGTCCATCAACCCCTAATGCAGTTGTTACATGCCCTAAAGAAGTTGAACATTAGAATGCCTCACTTCCCAAGAAGTTCCGTTACTGAAAACATCCAAAAACTGCCTCTAAGAAGATCAGCGCACGTAGACCTTCATTAGGGTGCATTGCAATGCAAACCATACACTGTCAGGGTGCTATGCAGTGCACTTGGTCCCTCTTTAGCCTGGACTAGGTGAATTTGAGCAAATTTCCATGAGTCCTAAAGGATTCCTTACCCATTGGAAGCCTCTAGAAGTTTATCAACGCCACCTACTCCTTTTAGTTCGTATTTGGATGAGGAAGGGAGTTAAGGAACATCAATCCCATATCCCTTCTTCCATGGAAATGATTTCTAAATTTAGAAAGGCATTCATTATCACCATTGATGGCATAACCTACTTCATTAACCTATAAAAATACCACTCATCTAAGTGATCAGGGGGCTGGAAATTGTAGAGATATGTTGTTGGTATGAGATTTGAGCTGATTGCAAGTATTGTAATGATGTAAAAGTGTCTTGCTTGTTGTGAGGAGAGGATGGGATTGAAATGGAGGAGTGATGCTGAATCAGGAAAATTGGGTTGTAACTCTTCCTTTTACTAATAAAGTTTTCAAAGCTTTTTCCATATGCTTTTATTGTCTTTTGATGCTTTCATATGTTTATCATGTATCTGATTCTATGCTATGTTTAATCAATAGATCATTATCATATGCTTTGATGGGTTCTTGTTTCTTTCTGTGTGCAGGTACTTCTCAAGCAGCTTAAATACAGGAAGGAGAAATGAAATTGGTCAAGGGAGATAAGGAATAAGCGGAAGCTACAAGTAGGTTCTCTGTTCTCTTATTTTATCTATTATTTATAGAAAAGGTAGAGAATGCTTTGTACTGTTGTTTCTAGATTAAGCTACTAGTCTAGAGGGTTAGGCGTTTATCCAAGAACACTAAATTTTCCCAAAAAAAATTGGTGACTCCACTGGGGACCTCGATTATCCATCCTAGTAGCTTATCAACCTCTTAAGACATTTCTACATATTGTACTTATGGTCGCTGATTGAATTTCAGTCTTCTTTCATTAAAAAATGAGTCAAAGTTGTGTCAAAATTGCCTTCAGATTGGCTCACTGTCACCAGTGCAGTCTAATGAAGGACACAGTGCACTGCAGTGTACTTCCCACATAGATCCAATGTGATTTAGCACACTGTCTCTAACTACTTCCTGCGTTGATCCCTTGAGGGTCAGTTTCCCATCTAGGAACTAGAAGTTTTTGCCAATTTTCTCTTGTTTGAATGAGTTGCTGAATGTCAATGATGTTTTGTCTCTAAAAATAGTTTTTCATCTCCTTAATCCATCCCTACTTTGATTGGATTGATTAATGTTTCTTTAATGTTTTCTTTGTCATTATCAGTCTATAGTCAAATTTAGAATATAGTAGATTGATCTTTGTTGAAAGAAAGTGTCGCAAAATTGTCTTTTCCTTCAAAAGTTGAATTGTCGCAAAGTCTTCATTCATGAAAGATCGATTGATTGATGTGTGCATTTGATTTGTATTTTCATTTAAATTTTCTAAAATCTTCATTTATTTAAAATTGAAAGTGTCGTACAGTCTTCCTTTACCCTTAAAAGAAAGTGTCGCAAAATCGTCATTTTTATGAAAAGAGTTTATTGATTGATTGTGCATTAGTTTTCCTTTTTTGTTCATTCATATTAAGGGAAATGGAAAAGAAATACATGCATTTTGCATCATTCACATTATAGTTTGTGAATGCTTGAAAGGAATAGCTAGGGAAATTACATTAGATGTGCTCTTTGCTCTTTGTCAAAGACCTGATTGCTCTATTCCTACTAGCTAAGGATTTTCATTGTTAAATTGAATGGAAAGAATACTTATCATATTAGTTGTATTTTAAGAATTTCAAACATACATCACGTGGTGAACCTTGAAAGGAAAATTCTAAAGAAGATCAACTTAAAATTTATCTGAATTTACCTAATGGAGCATTGTCACTTAACGAAAAACATTTAGAGGTCTAGGCTAGAGACGTGTTCTGGTGTCGTAAAACAAAGCAACTGTCGCTAACTTGTCTGCAATACATCCTGAGTGTGATACCTCATTCCAGTACATGAGTATATCATATCTCATCCACATACCCTCGGGTATATAGGGCAGTGTTACAGTACGTAAAGTATATGGGAATGCTCTCACTATGCGGTTTTGCATTAGACATCGCTTATATGGACTAGGCCTCCATGTACTTTTGGGTATATATGGGAGGAAAACTCTAGGTTGCTATCCATCTTTAGGTAACCAAGTCGGCCGCCTTGTACAATGTGATACACTGAACACATCATTCAAGGAGATTTCCTGCCCATACTTCTTGGTTCGCTAGGAGGTATTCTACGGTTCACAGTTGCTTGGTAAACCTTTTTCATAGATTATCCATCTTCTATTTTGTTATGTTACTTTAATTAAAATAAAATTAATTGATCATGGATAACATCCTCCATGCTCGCTCCTTAGTTGATCTTAGGTTGAAACATATGGTGACAAATCCGGAGTCCAGCAATCAAGGAATTCCTTTTGATGGGAATCCTAATACTTTTCCTCCATTTGGAAATATTGGTGCGCCATATATGGCTACATTCTCCCTTCCGGGATTTACTATTGGCTTGCCAGTATGGTTGTTTTCAACCTCCTTGGTTCAAAATGTCGTGATTTCTCCGCAATTGAGTACACCTCCAGCTGGACAAAATCAACCCCTAGTTGATCCTAAAGTTTACCCTTTGCCATCTTCCTCCCCTTCTTCCTCTTTGCCTAGTGAAAGTATTGTACTAGTAACCAGGTGGCTAAGAAGAAGAAGAAAGGGAAGAAGAAGAAGAAGAAGAAAATTTAGCAGAGGGGCAATCAAGTGACCATTGCTTTGAAAGAAACATCTGATGAGAAACCATCCATCAAGCCTTACAAAGTTTGATATCCATGCAAACTTTGTACGGGAGAAGATCTTCTTCGAAATTGTCCTGATATTCCTCAAATCTTAGAAGAATGGTCCTCCCGTTCACATCATTCTGTGTCATAAACTTCTGGAGATCATGTTGGTGACACACCATCAACTAGTGGTAGTAAAGATCATGGAAAGAAGGGAAAATTTAAGTTTCCATGTAGGTTATGTGAAGGGAATAATCCCATTCACCTTTGTCCCTAGCTAGATGAAGCCAAAAAAGTGTTGGATAACCATCCTGCTTCACCACAACGACTTCCATCTAGTTACAAGAAACTATCCCTTAATCCTTCACTAGTTGATGAATTGATTGACCAAAATCAACCATCGGTCAAACCCACTCTCTCTGAAAGTGAATCCAATGAGTCTATACCCAACCCAAATCAACAGGTCGAGGTAACAGTTGACCCAATTTCACCTTCAGTAAATCGTACTTTTCCTGAATAGAGTGAATATGATACCACTCAAGTTCTTTTTGTTTCTTTAGATTCAAATGAGCTTGGGGAAAATCCTCCTATTCCATCAAGGCAGGAGGAAAATCCTCCAACTCTCGTAACTCAAGGGGTTAATTCTCCTATTTCTATGGTACCCCCTCCAAGTAGTCTAGTCACTTCCTTTGCTTGGAATCGACTAGATGGATTCTGTCTTCCTTCTTATGTGCCTTTCCAGATCATAGTACAAGTTTGTAATATGATTGTATCTGGCACTATTATCGATGAAGGTGCATCAGTGAGTATCCTTTCCTTAACTGCTTGGCAAGTGCTCGGTTCACCATCACTTGTGTCTGTTACCCAGAATATGTTGGATTTTAACAGAGGAACCAATCAACCATTAGGGATCCTCCCTTAGTTACCTATTACTTTGGGAGGAAAAATTGTTTATCTGAATGTGATGGTAGTCCCAGGACCTTTAGATTACAATTTACTTCTTGGGCGTGACTATGTTTATGACATGGGAGTTATTGTTTCAACACTCTTTCGAGTGATTTGTTTCCCGCATTAAGGCAGAATTGTCACTGTTGACCAACTTTCATTTCCCGGTCCAAATATGGCTACCATTCAACCATCTTCCCTAAATGGTCCTTTTGTACCAATGGTATCATCCCAACCATGGGTTGATTATGAGGCAACCTGTTCCATGCCTACATCAACTGACGATTAATTCAGTGATTTTGTACATCATGTACTAGGGGCATTGGAACCAGATCTCTCCTTCATGACCTCTTATGAGTTGTGATTGTCTCCGAGGATAGTTCATTGTCTTGTGTCAACCTCATTAAAAAATGAAACAAGGGTCTCCAAGGATAGTTCGTTGTCTTTTGTCAATCTCGTTAAAAAATGAAACAAGGGTCTCCAAGGATAGTTCGTTTTCTTGTGTCAACCTCGTTAAAAAATGAAATAAGGGTCTTCGAGGATGGTTCCTAGTCCCGTGTCAACCTCGTTAAAAAATGAAACAAGGGTCTCCGAGGATAGTTCGTTGTCTTGTTTCAACCTCGCTAAAAAATGAAACAATAGTCTTCGAGGATAGTTCGTGGTCTCATGTCAAACTCGTTAAAAAATGAAACGAAGGATATGAGGATAGTTCCTGGTCTTGTGTCAACCTCGTTAAAAAATGAAATGAAGGATATGAAGATATTACTTTTACTGTGTCAACCTCGTTAAAAAATGAATCCAAGGATATGAGGATAGTTCCTTGTCTTGTGTCAACCTCATTAAAAAATGAAATAGGTCCACGAAGATGGTTCTTTTACTGTGTCAACCTCGGTAAAAAATGAAACAACTCTCGAGGATAGTTCATTGTCTTGTGTCAACCTCGTTAAAATATGAAACACGGGTCTCCGAGGATATTTCGTTTTCTTGTGTCAACCTCGTTAAAAAATGAAACCAAGGATATGAGGATAGTTCCTGGTCTTGTGTCCACCTCATTAAAAAATAAAACAAGGAGTATGAGCATAGTTCCTTGTCTTGTGTAATGCTCGTTAAAAAATGAAACAAGGAGTCTGAGCAGAGTTCCTTTTCTTATGTCAAGCTCATTAAAAAATGAAACAAGTTCCCTTGGAGAAAAGTTCTAATTCGATTCTTAGTAGATCTTGTAAAATTCCAGTTGAGTATTTCACTTGTTCTCGTAAATGAACCTTCATTCCATCCCCCTAATAGCCACGAGTAGTCTACTTAGGTGAATGTAATGAAGCTTGGGGGGCATGCACCTAGTGGTAAAGTTAAGTTTCCCTGTAGGTTATGTGAAAGGAATCACCCCATTCACCTTTGCCCCTATCTGGACAAAGCCAAAAAGGTGTTGGATAACCGTCTGCTTCACTGCAGTGAATTCCATCTGGTTACAGGAGACTCTCCCTTTCATCATGATGGGGGCATGTAAACCAATCTCAAGCATAGTTTTTCTTTTTAATCTTGTGTAAAAATGAATATGAATCCAAGCATAGTTTTTCATTTCAAGCTTGTGTAAACATGAAACTGAATCCAAGAATAGTTCTCTACGGTTCAAGCTTGTCTGAAAATGAACACATTTCCATTTTTAACCCTCGTGATTGCCATTTTATCAACCTTTTTCATCAGATAAGCCTTGGTTTTTTTCATCCCATCGCCACCATCCCTTTGGCCGATCATACACTTTCACTTGGTTGTTTTACCTTTTTCGAGGAACAGTTACAATGAGTGATCTTATTAGCCAGTCTCTTCACATAAATCAACATATTTTGAGAAAGTTCCAGCATCACTGGAACCAGTTTCTACCCTAGACACCACTCGTTCCTCAAAGCGGAGTCCTCTTTAAGCTCTTTTCAAAATATTTTATGTGAAAAGATTACCGAGCGATTATCTATTACAGCTCACTAAAGGACTGCAAAATGATATCTCTCTTGTATTATTTTACGCTTTTTTGGACTTGAAATATTATTTTACGAAAAATAACTTATGGAGTTTTCTTTTCGTCCCTTTTCAAACTCTCTAAACATGAAAAGGACTGAGTTGTCTTTGTTGTTAAACTCGTTAAAAACATCAAATAGCGACAAACTTGTCCATCAAGACGAGGTCGAGTTTCACCTTTTCTAGACTCATTAAGCATCAAATAGTGATGGATTCACCTGAAGGGTGAAATTATACACCAAGCATATGTTATCCTCCTCAAGCTTGATAAAAATAAAGAGGTACTGGTCAGAAATGACTAGGGAAAATGGAAAAAGCCGAGAAAAATTTATGGTAGCAAGTCACTCTTGAACATGACACTTTCACCTCATCATCGTGACTATTTGGGTTGGGTCATTCAGCTTGATGGTTATCACACCCTTGGTCTATCATACCATCCATTACTTTGTTTTGGGTCAATGCTACCAATTCATCTTAGTGTCATTGACATGTTCAAGAGAAGTCATTCAGTTCACACTTCATCCTTTGCAATACTGTAAACCTTCATTTTCATGACCGCCATTCATAAACCTTTTGTTGTCAATCAATTTTTCATCTCCAAAATCATTTAGCTCTTTTCATGTCATAGATGTGGGGTACATCAAGGCCCTCCTGTGATGAGTCACTTCTTGTCGACATCAGCACATCATCCAAGAAGTTGAATTAGAAACACCCTTTCAGTACCTTGAAGCTTGCATACATCAATGGTAGGTTTCTCGCTTCCAGAAATAGGTTGACACCACTGGCCTTTGACCAAAATACTTTTTATGGTGTTTGACTTCAAATCATTTATTCACACCATGAAAAATGTACTGTAGTACCTTGAGGGTCACTATCATTATCGGTGATTCCTCTCGCGTCTGGTAATGGCTTACATCATTTCCTGGTAATCAGACGATGTCTTTCCATGTTCAAATTCAAAATATCTATTCACATGGTTAGACTTGTACTTGAGAAAAATAATTAACAAGATTGAAGACCCCGGATCTAGTTTCATCCATCCGAGTTGTGATATTTTCAGGAGTACTAAATCAAATGTATAATGGCCTTACATTCATGGTCAACCATTCATGGGTCTATATCTGTAAACGAATATATTTGTACATGTAATGAAAGTTTATGAGCAGAGCATGGGTATGCCTTCCCTCAGCTAGTTCATGCAAAAAATCAAATTATCATGATATATGTATTGTAATTGATGTAGGTCACCTTTCGTTTCGAAACCTCCTCTCCTCATGATAAAACATTTCACTCATCATATATATTTACAACTTCATGCTTTAGGGGGAAACTGTTACAGATCCATTTGGGCACATCAACCCCAACTTACAGATTGATACTATTAGGGTCCATCAACCCCTAATGTAGTTGTTACATGCCCTAAAGAAGTTGAACATAAGAATGCCTCACTTCCCAAGAAGTTCCATCACTGGAACCATCCAGAAACTGCCTCTAAGAAGATCACTGCAGGTAGGCCTTCATTAGGGTGCATTGTAATGCAAACCATACACTGTCAGGGTGCTATGCAGTGCACTCGGTCCCTCTTTGGCCTGTGCTGGGTGAATTTGAGCAAATTTTCGTGAGGCTTGAAAGATTCCTTATGCATTGGAAGCCTCTAGAAGTTTATCAATGCCACCTACTCCTTTGAGTTCACATTTGGATGAGCAAAGGAGTTAAGGAACATCAATCCCCTATCCCTTCTTCCATGGAAATTATTTCTAAATTTAGAAAGGCATTCATTATCACCATTGATGGCATAACCTCCTTCATTCACCTATAAAAAGACCACTCATCTAAGTGATCAAGGGGCTGGAAATTGTAGAGATGTTGTTGGTATGATATTTCAGCTGATTGCAAGTATTGTAATGATGTCAAAGTGTCTTGCTTGTTGGGAGGAGAGTGATGATAAATTAGGCAAATTGTGTTGTAACACTTCCTTTTACTAATAAAGTATTCAAAGCTTTTCCCATATGATTGTATTATCTCTTGATGCTTTCATATGTTTATCATGTATCTGATTCTATGCTATGTTTAATCAATAGATCATTATCATATGCTTTGATGGGTTCTTATTTCTGTCTGTGTGCAGGTACTTCTCAAGTGGCTTAAGTATGGGAAGGAGCAATGGAATCAGTCAAGGCAGCTAAGGAACAAGCGAAAGCTACAAGTAGGTTCTTTGTTGTCTTATTTTATCTATTATTTATAGAAAAAGTAAAGAATGCTTTGTACTATTGTTTCTAGATTAAGCTACTAGTCTAGAGGGTTAGGCATTTATCCAAGAACACTTAATTTTCCCAAAACACCATCCCAGGAGACACACCAACAAAGGCGCACATCCATAGGTTAGTAGCAGGGGTGTGTGAGGCATGGGAGGAAATGACAAAGGTTCAGTTTGAGCTGAACCTTTAGATCACCGAGCTATGGTTAAAGGCGCAACCTTCCACCCCTCCTTAAGTCAGAGAACATCACGCCAATGCTATTACAGCAGGACTGGATGAGATCAGCAGTGAAGTGTGAGACTACACCAGCATATTGGAAGAGTTATTTGAGGTCCTCATGAATCTGCAAGAGGATCCCAACATCCAGTTCTTAGAGACAGAGGCACGAGAACTCCAACAATAGTATGACAACATCAAAGGAACTGTGTAGACGGTGGCCCTCACTCAGAGGCTCACATAGATGTAACAAGCCAAAGCACTGAAATAATAGGTGGACATGACACGACACAAGGAGGCAATCCTAAAGGCATGCGTTCAGCCTTGGATTGATGAGGCCTTCACCATCACAGCAAAAATTGAAGGCAATCTCGCACAAGTGTAGGGGATACAATAACAAATGCAGAGAAGCAGTTCCGACACCACGGTCCTGAAACAGCGTGTATAATAGATCCAACAGGTAACAGCTCAGTTTGCTGCTGACCTTGCAACTATTCGAGCAGAGTTGGAAGGACTCCACGCAAAGATCTCTGTGCCGACAGAGTAACTCGAGGATGAGTCATGATTTTTTTGTTGGGGGTCTGTTGGGCATGGAATCCCCCCAAGGCATGTTTTGGGGCTTAATGCCCAAGCTTTGACCTTTGCAAAAGCTCCGCGAATTTCAGGCGCAGAGCGAGAAATCATAATAGAGTCACAGGGTTGTTCGCCCTAGTTTTTGTAATGTAATGTCGGCTGGATAGACCTAGATTGTATAAATAGAGCTAGCCTCTAAGTGTATAAGATAACTAATAGAGCATAGGATAATAGGATGAGAAGTCTAAGTGATTGACTCGAAGTGTGAAGTGTGTCTTTGGGTCATAGAGTAGGAGAAGGCTCTGCAGCTGACTGCGTAGAGGCCTAGTAGTCCGCAGCTGAGTGTGTGGACCCTTGCAGCTGAGTGCACAAGGCAGGTCAAGTTTGTAACCATTGGGAGAATCAACAAAGAGAAGTTTACCATATTTATGTGTATCTTTTCCTATTTTAATGTATTATTGGGTATAATCTGCAAGTATACTGTTTATTTGTTATGCGAACTCATATGAATGCTTTGTATAAATAAATATAACATAAGACATCCAAGTACGCAAAGATAATTAAATGGTACAGGAAGATAAATAAGATCTCCAGTAATAGCGAAGAGAGCTGCTTTAACAGTGCAAAATCTCCACAACCCTTGGTTAGGGCTACGTGAAGGTAGTATATCAGGGCATGAGGAATAGGGAAGTGCGCTAAGTGACCTGCACGCAGGGACAAACAGTGGGACCAACCAAACTTCTCAGACATCTCAAGGGTGCGAAAACCTGATTCCAACACCCTCCCATACTACTTCGGGTGAGACCTCAGCCCGTGCTCTGCAGACTATTTCAAAAAGGGCCAGTAGTACAAGGATTTGTTTGGCTAATTAACTCTAAACCTAGGTCAGGCCCTAACAAGCCAACAACCTAGTGACCTCATATGATTAATAAACTCTTTTATTTTTGTGATTTAACCATGAATAGATTCATTAATTTGCATGTGGAAATTTTCTTTTTTTCTCCTTAATGTTTTCAATTTAGCTACAACCACACCTTCACATGTATTCTTTAAGATATCATATGCTTCATTAGATGATACTACACCACCAATTCTTAGAAATATAGATTCTTCAACTACTTCCTATAGGTGAAAGTGTTTCATTGCTTTCTTAATGAGTTCCTTAAGAGATTTCTTTTCATCATGACTTAATCCTTTGAATTAAAGTTCTAACAAATCTTTAGTGATGAATATGGGTTGCATGTGCTTTCTCCAATAAAAAATTTGTGCCAACAAGTTTAGACAATACAATACTACTTGTCTCCATTGGACAATAAGAGAGAAAATTGGAGAAAATATAGAAATGAACATAATGTGTCCCGCTTTCACTCTAGATAAGAACCAATGTCCTAAAAAATTGGGACTCAACCACCACCACCACAAAAAAAGAAAAAAGAAAAAAATGTTATTAATTGGAAGAGTATAAATAAAAGCTAGGAAGTTCAATTCTATCTAAGATTGAACCAGACTCCTTCAACCAATGTGGAATATTATGATGCTAGATCAAGTAACACATTGTTGTAGAAGAGCATTGAAAGTAGATAATGCAACTCTTAAAAATCCAAATATTTTTAAAGTTGTTAGCCTTGGCTTGCCAGATTGGAAAAAGAAGGGAGATGTTATCACCTTATGAGCGTACTAGTCTTTCCAATGAAGTTCATTCTTGTTGTACGCACATTATTATGACAACAATTATATCTAAGTGAAATTATTAGATGAATTTCACAAAATAAATATCGCTATTCATGGCTTTTTAGAATTTTTTTCTTTATTTGAATATCATAATATAATTGCAATGATAGTAAACTATCATGCATTAAAGAATGGAGAAGTTTCCAAATCAAGATAATTAAGGAAAAGGGAAAAAAATATGTGAATGAAAATATCATGATCACAAAAAAAGATTTTACACAATCCATGTGACTAGCACACCAACGAAACGGGAAATATTAATGAAATGTCCATATCCCACAAAAGAATTGAAAGTTTCAAACAAAATTGAATAAAATTAAATTCAACTACTTATATATGTGTTGGCTTATTGTTTCACTCATATTTTATTTTTCCCATCCCCAAAATATTTCTTGAATTAGTCATCTTTCAAGTGAAATGTGTGGAAATACTTCACCACTCCACACATATTAGCACACTTCCACAAGGCTTACACCATAATTTCCACATTTCTTATACTTATTCATTTGTCCTTATGTGTAAAATGATTCATCAATCATTCTTTCACACATACAATCTGTTAAGCATCATTTTACTACACATTTAGTCCTTGCACATATCCATTGTTCCCACACATTCAATCCTTCGCATGAGCATTTTTTGCACATTCATGTTTCCACACAAGATTTCATAACATTGACTTTCTACTTATGTTCCATACCATTAGAGAAATTTTAAGGTAACAAATGGGTCTCAAAACAAAAATCTACAACAAATTTCAACTTTATAAGAACGAATAGGATTCAATATGATGATGTCGACCATGGTGAATGATTCACCATTTTTGGAGTAAAAAGGAAAAGAAAAACTAATTTTTCAACTCATATTATGTGATGAAAATATATCTATAATTATTAATAGTAATAAAAGTGATATTTCGGGATCGCACGATCTGCATTCATCTGCTAGGTCAAGCCGCTACTGAACTTGCTTCGGCCTTCAGTCCTTAGCCATGGCCCCTCCAGATACGTCACTGGAGGTGGCTACCACCCAACAGGCCTTTTCTGCCCTGGTTAAATCCTTACCCCCACAGCACCTTCACCCAGCAATCTCTAAGTTTGTAAAGAAGCTATATGTTTTGCAAGAGGTCAATCTTCCTCCAACACTTCCTCACATGGCCGCACTTTCATTAGCAGAACGAGGTCTCATCAGACAATTCACTGGCCTCTATCCCTCTTCGAAGACAGTGCAAATATGGGTCGAATGAAATTGGTATGATAAAATACAAGGCAAAATCTCCATCCGCTTCTAGGGGAAAGGGTATTTCACCTTCCATTTCGAATCAAGAGAAGACAAGGATCTAATCTTTAGAAACAGACCATACTTCATGGACTCCAGAGGTCTATACCTCAACAAATGGACTCTGGATTTCAACCCCAAATTGGATGTCCCTAACGCAGTCTTGGTCTGGGTTCGGCTCCCTCAACTTTCCCTCCACTGTTGGGGAGACGAATCGGTTCGAGCCATCGAGAATGTTGTTGGAAGATTTCTTGACCATAGTGAGCCAAAAGATAACATGAAAGCTTGTGCCCACATATGTGTTGAATTTGATCTAGGCAAAGGCCTCCCTGAGGCCACCAAACACAAAGCGGACGACTCGACGCACATACAACAATTGGACTACGAGCAGATCCTGTTTAAATGCAAGGTATGTCACAAATATGGCCATTTTTCCAATCGTTGTTCTAAACTAGTTGATGTAGAAAATGTTTCAAAAGATGAGGAATGGGAAATGGTCAAGAAAAAGAAGACTGCCCCCTGAAGCTGCCCCTCCCAAAACTAAATCATCCATCTCCTCCACCTCATCTCTCCTTAACTCTTCCTTCCCCTCTCTAGCCCATCCTCTCCCTCCCCCTTCTTCATCCAATCTTTTTTCTGTCATTTCCCCCCTAAAGACGACCCCCCTTCCTTGCCCCAAGCTGATGCCATTGAACCCACCCCCCCTTCTTATCTCCTCCTCCCTCTCCCTCGAACCTCCCTCTTCTAGATTTACCAGGAGTTCTTCAAAAGAGCATGGTGTAACTATGGACACACAAAAAAAACAAGGGCTAGGAAGGAAGTCTACCAAGTAACAAAGAGATGAAAATGCTCAAAAGGATATTGCCATGGGTACTCAGAATCCCATAGAAACCTACATTTTGGGGAAAAATGATAAAGAAGCAATGCACAAGGAGCATGGAGGGCGAGAAACTCTCCGTACCCCTCACACTCAATGATGAAAGTTCTATCCTCGAATAGTAGGGGACTAGGGCACCCCTCCAGAATAGTTGCCCTAAAAGATCTTATAAAACATGAGAAACCAGAAATTCGATTTCTACAAGAAACAAAACAAGGATATCCAGAAATTAAAGGAATCATTGGTCAGCTAAAGCAGTACAATGGATGGATTAGCGAATCAAGGGGTGCCTTTGGGGGAATTGCAACCCTCTAGAACCACAGCATTTGGAATCGCATAACGGATACAGTCATTCGGTAGTGGATAAAAACCGTTCTAGAGAATATAACAGATAACCAAAGGATAGTCATCTATAGCATCTATGCACCAAACCATTACAGAGACAAACAACAGTGTTGGGCTACCCTCAAAGCAAACATAGAGGGAGTAGGAAGTAGAAATATCATTCTCGGTGGAGACCTTAATCTCATACTCCATTCCATTGAGAAAAGATGAGGGTACTTCTCTCCTGACCCTTACAGATCACAGTTGGAGACCATCATGCAGGATCACAATCTTGTTGATGTTGTTCCAAAAAATCGCTGGTTCACATGGAGAAATCGAAGGTTGGGTAAAGTTAATATCATGGAAAGGCTTGACAGGGTTATGGTGAATGTCACACTCCTCTCTTCTTACTCCACTACTTTGCCACCATCCTACCCTACTCAGCTTCTGAACATTACCCCACAGCTATTGTTCTCGAAGCCCACTTTCCCTTAGGGTCCATTCCTTTTAAATATAGCCCTCTGTGGAATAGCATTCCTGTTGTCAAAGAGATCATCCAAAGCACATGGTGTCAGCACATAGAAGGATTGTTGGGATACATATGGGAAAACAAGCTAAAAAGGACCAGATACACCTTAAAGGAATGGGAAAAGAATTGCTACACAGAACCTGAGAAGGACAAAAAAGAGATAAAAACAAATTGGAAAAAATTCACGGCATAATAGAGGAATGAGGACTTTCCCAGGAATACAAAGAGCTTGAAGGCAATCTCTACTTCCAGCTATAGCGAGCCAATAGATCGGTGGAGAAAAAATGGAGAATAAAATCAAGGTAGCTATGATTGAAAGGAGGAGACAAAAATTCAGCTTTCTTTCATAACCAGGCCACCGTTAGGAAAATTAAGAAAAATGCTACATCTATCATAGATGTATAAGGAAATCTCCAAACCACTCAAGGTGCTATTAGAAAGGTAGCCTCAGATCATTATAGTGCTCTCTTAACAGAAACGAAAGAGGAGGAAGATTACTCAGACCTACTGCAACACCTTCCCACTGAGATCAGTAAGGAAATCAAAGATAACTTGATCATGGAGATCAAAGAAGAAGAAATAAGAAGAGCTATTTGGACACTTCAACCAGACAAAGCTCTTGGTCCAGATGGTTTCTCCATTTTCTTCTACCAAGCTTATTGGGGAATAATAAAAAAAGATCTTGTCAAAATGATAAAATGGACTCAACGCAAGGGTAAAATTGGAGGTTTCACCAATGCCACCCATCTTGCCCTCCTTCCTAAAGAGAATTATCTTTCATCTTTTTCCCGATTTCAACCCATTTCTCTTTGCAATTCTTCTTACAAAATCCTAACCAAAATCCTCGCTTCTCGCCTCAAACCTCTCATTCCCTTTCTCATCTCTAAAAACCAAGGAGGCTTCTTGGCCAATAGGCAAATTTCCGATTCAATCCTCCTTGTCCAAGAAGCTATACATTCCAGCCAATCTAGAAAGGAAAAAGGTTTCATTCTAAAACTTGACCTAACCAATGCCTTCGACAAAGTTAGGCACTCATTCCTCATTGTTGTTCTAAATAAAATAGGGTTTGTTGTGCCTTTCCTTGACCTCATCAAAGCATGCATATCAGATCCTTGGATCTCTCCTCTTATTAATGGTAGACCAGGGTCATCTTTCCAATCCTCACGAGGGCTTAGACAAGGCTGTCCCCTTTCCCCTAACCTATTCATCTTGATGGCTGAGTCTTTCAGTAAATCATTGGACCACAATCAACATGTCGTTCTTATCACAGGTATTAAATTTTGGAATCGAATTAAAAACATAAACCACTCTAAATTTGATAATGATACTTTTTTAATAGGAGGAGCCTCCAATATAATAGCCCATCATTTCAAAGTCCTCTCAAACAAATACATGAGATACTTAGGAGGTATGGTCAATCAACTCAAAAGTTGCATCTATGGTTGGAACACTTCCGCTCAAGTCCTCCATAGCATCGCCAACACTTTTGGGGTCCCTTTCAAATTAGATTGGAAGAATTTCACATATCTGGGCATGCCAGTGAGTGCTAGTCCTCTGAAAGCTAAAGTATGGGATACTATCATAGATAAAATGAAAAGGAAAGTGCAGTAATGGGGTTCCAATTGGCTCAATCCAGCAGGCCACCTAGTTCTCCTGAAAACAGGTATTTATTCATTACCCTTATACCAATTCATGCTTCTGCAAGTTCCTGCCATTTTTCATCACAAAATGGAAGTCATCCTCCATCATTTCCTTTGGAAAGGGGGAAAAAATGAAAAAAGGAAGTTCAATCTTGTAAGTTGGAAGCAGGTCATTCAAACCCAGGATCGTGGAGGCCTAGGAATCAAATCTCCCAAGCTCCTAAATCTTTTTTGTGGTGGAAAGATTGTTTGGAGACTCATTAGTAGTCATTCTTCTTGGTGGAAAAGTGTGTTGGAAGCCAAATATCTAAACTATCCAAGATAGCACCTCTTGGATTACAATATCCCTAACAGAGTTTGCTCTAAATCTGGAGGTTGTGCAAGAAAGCAATCCCCTTCCTTGCCCAAAACATTTCCAAAGTTCCCAAGGGTGGCACCAACATCAAAATCAGAGCAGATAGAATAATGGGATAGCAATTTATCAACATCCAACCTAGAACTGATCAAATCCTCTCCTTCTTTGACAACATAGGGCTTCATTACTTGGATCAGATTTCTCAGTGGGATACCCAATCTCAGATGTGGACAGGATGGACCTTTCCAGCCATACCCATAGACCTCAAAGCGAGTTTTGCTAATCTCCAAGCCCACCATCATAGCATAGCTCCTAGTGAAAAAAATGGCATCGATGGCTTCCATTGGGATCCTTCATGTTCCAATTACACAATCCATGCTGCACATAAGTATATTTTTAGTAGTGAATATCCCATGCCCATTTGGTCGCATTGGAAAATTGTCTGGAAATCAGAGGCCATCCCAAAAATAAAATTCTTCATTTGGCCTCTCCTAAAAGAGAAAATTCTCACTTCTTACAACTTGCAAAAGCGAGGCATAATTGGCCCTTCCCGTTGCCCAAACTGCCAAGCTGCTGAAGAAACCATCCAACACCTCTTCATCGCCTACTCCTTTGCCACCACCTATTGGAAAGAAATCTCTTTCAACGTCCATCTCTCCTAGAACCCCCATAACTCTATTGTAGAATTTATGCACCTGTGGAAGAAGAACTATCCATGGCAGCAAAAGAAGAACAATATTGCTAAAAGAGTTTGGGATGCTCTTCCCTATTCTCTTCTATGGAACATATGGTTGGCAAGAAACCGCATGGTCTTCAAAGACAAAGAAACCAGAAATTATGTAACAAGGAAAGGAGTCTTACTTTGGAAACCATCTCAGTCAAAAGTCAAAAGAAAATTGACATCGCTAACCTCTATGTTGAAGAAAGGAATTTCATAAGCTATTTGTTGGATAAAAGTAATAGCAGCCAAAGCGGGAGTAATATCAGCAGCCAGTTCAATAACTCTAATCACAGTTGGAAAGTAATATTGAAATATGACGAAGTCTCAACTTGGCTTAGAAACAACAACACCTATTATATCTTCTTCAATGGGGCCTCCAAATCTAATCCTAGAATAGCACGGGCTAGTCGAATCATCTACAATGCCAATAGAGATATCAAAATGACTTATGAATGGGGATTAGGCCCCCTCTCCAACAACAGGACTGAATCTCTCGCACTATACCAAGGGCTCGTCCAGCTTCAAAATCTTGGCATAAACACTGCAATGGTCCTTGGTGACTCAACTGCTATCATTAGTCTAATGGTTCACAACCGAAATGCGTCCAATGTGCTCTTGCAACAAACTATCAACTGGTGTCAAGCTCTTGCACAACAAATGACTGATCTTCACTTCTTCCATTTTCTTTGAACTTTCAACAAGGAGGTTGACTCTTGTGCTAATAGAGCTTGTAACAGATCCATAGGCAATCTCCTTTGCAACACAATCGAATCCCAACAATATCTGCCGTGATAAAAAACATATCAATGCACAGAACGACCTACATCAAATCAACTGACATTGACACTCGCAGCGTCCTCAAGAAGATTCAGGTCATGGCCGCTGCTAAAATCCACCTTGATATTCGCCAACATTAGGATTTCTTCACCAATTCTCTAGAAACGATCTACCTATCTCCCTTTTGTCCCATCACCCATTCTACTTTTCTCCACCCTCTCCTCTCTCGTGATCCTTCTCATTTTTTTCCCGTGTTCTCCACCCCTTTTTCCCTTAACCCCCCGTCAAGCCCCTCGTTAGAGCCCGCCTATTTATCTGCACCCTCCTTCTCTCGGATTTGCATCTCCTCTTCTCCCTGGCTACATTCACTCCTTTTATCATTTGATCTCAGTAGTTCCTCTATTCCGAGCCATCACTCCCCTTCTCTCTTCACTATCATTCCTCCTCCAAGTTCCCTCTTCCCAGGCTCGTTGGTTCAAAAGTATTACAGTGCTCTAACCTCTCAGAGCACTGAGAACATAATTTTGCCTTTCGCAATGGCGAGAAGTGAATATTGCGTCGATCTGCAAGCAGAATTGGAACAAATCCGTGCTCATCAGAATATTTTGGACACCAAAATCGACACCCATGCCCGGATCACTAAGGAGAAGCATGAGGCTGACCTCAATCTTTTCCTCCACAAAGTCTCTTCACTTCAGGAGAAGTTCTATGATCTCTCCAACAGACGCAGCCATGTCCAGGAGTCCATCAACATTCTGAAATTCATGATGGAAAAAAGAATTGCTCCCAGCACCAGCTCTTCAAATCTAAGGAACACAGAAGCTGATAGCAATCTCGAAGAATCTACAGCCCACCAAATCAGTCATATAAACATAGACTAAGCATGCCTTGCAAATTATGTTTCTTGTTGTTTTAGTTCATTAGAATCTATACTTGTTCAGGTTTTCCAAAAGTCAAGAATGACAGAAGCAAAGAGGAATTTTATCTTCCCTGTAATACTTCCTTGCTTTGCTTCCTAGGCATAATGCCTTGTAATACAGGAGCTCAGCCTCCCCAATCGTTTTTTGGAATATAAACAGGAATTGATTGTGTAAAAAAAAAAAAAAAACATATATCTATAATTGTTTTCTGTTTGTAACTGCCCCTCCCATATTTACCCACTTTTACAAGCTCTCTAGGGTAAACGTGAGCTTAGTGTTACTATAACATGACCTGACCTCTAAGTTTTAGTTATGGAAGTGTGGTATACAAACTGAAAACATACTACCACCCCTCAAGGACACCAAATCACCTAGGTGTCTGACAACAACCATTGGTGATCAATCCCCAAGTTGGAACTTTATTTTCTCAAGCTTAACACCCCAACCACATGCTTGACACACTATACATGTAGGTTAAAGGCTCCAATCGTGCACATGACACATTTTGCATGCGGTTACAGCCGAAGTTTCCCTGTTATGTGCTACTGACTGTGAGATTTGCGCCACTTTTTTAGGGCTAGCCCACAAGCCTCTTCCTAGAACAACTGGGAGCTCACTAGAACTTAGTGTCAGATGATAACAAGTGTGTACAATGAATACTAGGGCTAGATCTTGTTCATAACATGCAAGGAACATATGGAACATTTTTTTAAACACATGGTAAACATAGAAGCTATAGAACATGAATTGATATCAGATCATGGAATTATGAACTTCGTTAGAGAATCATCAAGAAGGCTCAATGGACTCTCAAGCTAGTTGCAACAACACTTGTTATCCCATGCACACATTAACCATTCGATAACTTGTAAAACCATCAACAAAATCCATAGCAAGAGCACATCATTCAACCATGCTTATAACTAGAATGAAATACATGATAGATCAACCACAAGATCAACATAATAGATAGTACATGTGCTCATTTATTATAATAGAAAAATTACTCATATTAATATATGCAATATCCAACCAAGTCAAGTACTTCCACGTACCACCCAACCATAGATTGGGCTGAACCAAATATGTCTTTCAACCAATAACCCCTGTGCCATATTCCAAGCATGAATGTGGGATCATATGGGTTAAACCAAAATAAAACCAACCAGGGATGCCATAGGTCAAACCACCTCAACCCACAACCATAGTGATTTCACCCAACCAATCTAGAAATCACTAACACCAAACTAGATTTGTCTCATCCGAAGTTGTCTAGGGCTCCAGAGATTACTATCTCAACCCATTGTTGAAAATAGAAAATAGAAATGTTAAAAATAACATCTAGAAAATCTAATTTAATTTGTCCTTGAATTAAATTAGGAATTAAATCGAAATTATATTCTCATAGCAACTTGTAATAGTTAACTAAGTTAGTTTGACTTAGTTTTCTCAATAAATTCAAGTTGGAAGTCTATGTAGAGTCATGTAGAGTGGTTCCTAAATTTTAGGGGTTGAGGTTGAGTTCTTTTGAGTTGTAATTAATTAACTCAATCTAGCTGTCTTAGTCAGTAGAAAGGACGATGGTACTTTGTGACGCCAAGTTTTTAGGAAGAAAACCCATACGGAAAGCCATCTTCATGCTGATTTGTACCATCAACCAGGCCAAAAATTTGGCGTCTTAAACACTCTTGCCGTTAAGGCTCTTAGAATTTCCAATTGTGAACACCTTAACGAAGCAATTAAGCACTTAACCTCTATTTTTAAAGATATAGGATATAAGGAGTTTACTATCAATAAAGCCATAAAAAGAGCTCAAGAGAAGGTTCTCTCCAAGGGTCCTTGAGATAATTACGAAAAAAAAGTTGCAAAAAGGTGTACCTTCCATTCATTCAAAGTGTCACAGATAAAATTGCTAAGATTTTAAGAAAGAAGGACATACTCACTCAGTTTAAAACATGTGGAACAATTAGGTAGAAAATGAAGTCTGTTAAAGATAACATTGATCATCATCAGCTCAAGTGTGTGTATAAGATTGATTGTTCATGCGGGAAAAGTTATATTGGAGAGACAGGGCGGTCTTTGAGAACAAGACTTAAAGAGCATGGAGCAGGTATTAAGAATGGGAGGTCTTGTACATCAGATCTTACAGAGCACTCCTCCAAAACCAAGCATCATGTATGTTTGGAGGAAAGATCATTATCAAATGAGAAAAATCAGAGAGGCTATTGAAATTATGAAGGTTCCACATAACCTCAATAGGGACAATGGAAATGAGATTAGTGGAAACTGGCTCCCCTTGATTAGACATATCAATCCCTCCAGACCTTTCGAGGAGTAGTACATCAGGCTTGTCCCTTACCCCGTCCTTAATTTTTGAACCCTCTCTCCATTAGTTAATTAGTTAATTAATTAACTAAAATAATATAAATTAAAAATAGGTTAGAGAATTAATAATTACCTATTTTATTAACATTAAGATATTAAACAACTAATAAATAAAAATAAAATAAAATTCAAATAAGACTATTCTATAAATTATTAAAAATGAAATAAAATAGATCTAATATTTACTACTTTACTAATGAGGCAATTGTTGGTATTATGATATAGATTTGACACTATGACACAGGTGTTTTCCTTGATGGAAATTAACACAGATGATAGATCACAATTCAAGCTCACAAAAAGAAGAAACAGAGGTATACGCAGGTTTCCCATTGACCAAGTCACGTGTACACGCAGGTTCGTAGACCAAAATATGCATATAGCATACACACACACTTTCACGAAAGGAAAGGCGCGTACATGTTGGAAAACTTAGTTTTGGTCCGTTGTATTTGGTTCATGGTATTGGTCCAAGGTATCTTGTCTGAAGTGTTGACCCCAGGTATTTGGTCCAAGGTATTGATTCTAAGTGGTTTTGGACCATGGTATTGAGTGAGGCCTAAGACTATAAAAGGAGGAGAATATCATTAGGCAAAGGTACTCAAGTATTGAAGATCTAATGAAGAGAAAGATCTAGAATACAGGTCATTGGGTTATGGTGCACAGCTGGATTTGAATCAAGGATGAACCTGAGCGCTTGATGAAGGATAAGTTCTATTGATGGGTCAAGATCTTAAGGATTGAAGAAAAGTATCTTTGTTTTGATCTTTATTTGAAAAACTGGTGCATGTTGTAATCTGTAAATATGATGATCTGGGTATAACTGACATCTGGAATTGTTGTAAAGTTTAAATCATCATTTATAGATCTGTACGCAGGTTCACTTTAGCAAAGGTGTGTATACACGTTGGTTCTGCATATCGAAACAACTTATACGTAGGTTCGCCTTGAGATAATGAAATATCTATGCAGGTTTGACACATTGAAGTAGTGTATACCTAATAAAATATGCTTTAGCTACTTCTGTTTACTGTTACAGTGTTCTGGGTTCTGGCTTGGGTTCTGGTTACTGTTACTGTATTTTGGTTATAGCATTTTGAGAAGTGATTGATTGATTTAGTTTTGGTCGGTGCAAAGGAGATTGGTTGATGCAGATATAGTTGATGGTTGATTGATGTTATTGAGGGATCCAGTCTAAAAATTTATGAAACGTGGTCCCTGGAAGAAAAGAGAAGGTTGTAGCCTTCTGCAGGCTTGCACCTACGTACTAGTAAACGCAACAGCTAGTACAAGAGCTAGGGGGTTGTAGCTCCCTTCCAGGACAAGCTGGAGAACGAGAGAAGGTTGTAGCCTTCTGTAGGTAGAAGCCTGCGTACTGGTATAAGTCTGCACTAGTATAAAAATTGTAAAAAGAAGTTTCTTATTAAAAGAAGATAGAGATGATTGAAGCAGGTGGTTTTTACCCACATTGGGTTTCCACCTTATGTCTTGTGTTCATGTGTGTGATTTTCTATTCTGTTTTACTGCACCTAGTTACTATTTATATGGTTTTGCTGCACAGATTAAAGATCAACATATGATGAATTAACTAAGTAATAAGTTTGAAGAGTATACGCTAGTTGCCTTACATACAGCTGCGTATACAAAGAATTTTAATTAACTGAAGTAGCATATATGAATCTGATTATGGAAATGAAATATTATTGACTTGCTAATACTAATTCACCCCACCTTTCAGTATTATTTCCAACAATTGGTATTAGAGAAGATCCTTCAGAAGAAGCTTGATCGCTTGAAGGAAGATCTATCATCATGAGTAACTACAAAAGAGAGGGATCCATTAGACCACCAATCTTTGATGGGAGCAACTTCGTTTATTGGAATGTAAGAACTACAACCTATATTCAATCTCTTTGAACAGATGTCTGGGAAATCGTGGAAGGAGGATATACATTTCCATCAGCAATTCCTACAAATATGGCAGGGAAAAAGCAATATGAAACCAATGCCAAGCTTGTCAATACATTATTGGGGAGTATGTCACAATCAGAATTTGTCAAATTTATGTAGCTCAAAACTGCCAAAGAAATATGGGACAAGATCGTTCTAAGCTATGAAGGAGACAATCAGGTAAAACGTGCAAAACTGTAATCTCTCAGAATTCAATATGAAACTCTCAAAATGCACAATGATGAAAGTATATCTAATTACTTCTTACGTATAGATGAGATTGTTAATTGCATGAAGAACTTGGGTGTAGAGGTAAAAGAAGTTACTTTAGTTGAAAAGGTTTTAAGATCCTTGTTTACTAAGTTTGAATCAAAAGTTCTACCATAGAAGAAAAGCAGGATCTTCAGAGTATCACTATGACATAGCTACATGGAATCTTAACTACTTTCAAAGTGAGAAAAGGAGGTCCATCATACATGAGAGAAGCCACATTCAAAGGTTTAGGAAGAGAAGAACTCAATGAATTAGGACATATTTCAGAAGAATAGGAAGAAGCAAACTTTGTCAAAAACCTTCAACGAGGTTCTGGAAGATTCAGAGGTAAACTACCTTTCAAATTTTTTGCTTGTGGAAGAGTCAGTCACTATGCCACCAAATGTACACATAAAGATAAACTTGATAAATGTAAGGAATCAACAAAATGGAATTGAAAACAATGTGTAAGTAAGAAGAGATACTATACACATGAAGATAATGATGGTTTATCAAACAGTGATGAAGATAATAATGACTATAGACTTCTGATGGCTTTTGAAGATGATGATTTCTTGGATGATTTAGATGAAGATAATCTTTATGAAGAAATCTCTAAACTCAAAATATGTTTAGAAGAAAAAAGTATGATTATAGATACTCTGACATTCCAACTTGCTAAAAGAGAAAAACACAATGAAAAACTAGAATGTGAAATTGTGGGTCTAAGAAAAGATATTGAGAAAACAAAAGCTCTCAATCTCATATTTGCTAAAGTAGTAGAAACTTTAGATGAAATTATCAAAGCACGGTGTTCTCCTCTAATAAAGACAGGTCTCAGATATATTGAAGAAGCGTCTTAAGCACAAAAGTTGTCAACCTCCACTAAAAGCTATCTTGACGCAGCAAAGAACAGTGAATAGTTTGACAATCGTCAGCAAAGGCATAAAGCAATTCACCAAGTAAATCGAGTTCAATATAATTCAAGGATGAACATAAGTTACAACCAACCCTAGGTAAATCATACTCAATTTGCTTCAATAATGAATCACCAGGTCAATAAATTCGATAATCACAGGAACTTATTTAATGGCCAACGTTGTTCTTGTCATAACTTTGGACACAAAGCTACTCAATGTGTTGTTTACAAGGCCATCATGACTAGAGAAGCACGAAATCAAAGGAATGTGAAAGAGATCACGAGAAGGACCAACAATAACTTTTTGCTTCTTGAAAATGAAATAGAATGCTCTATTTGTAACAACTTCGGTCATGAAGATTCTAAATGCAGGAGTAAATTTTGACAAACATCTCAAAATGAGCAAACTTCATTGAGTCCCAAAATATGGAGAAAGAAAGAACCACAAACAGAAAGATGTGGTATAGCCTTGTATGCACAAGGAAAAGAAAATCAGTGGTACATCGACAGTGGATGCTCGAAACACATGACAGGTGATAAAGAAAAACTTTAGTCATACAGTGCCTTAGAAAAGGAAAAGAAGGTCTCATTTGGAAATGATAATCTTGTTGTCATAAAAGGTAAAGGTTTTGTTCTCTTAAAAGAAAAGGTTAAAGCTAGGAATGTTATGTATGTTGATGGTCTAAAGCATAACCTATTGAGTGTCAGTCAAATGTGTGATTAAGGAAATGAAGTAGTATTTCGATCAAATGGATGTGTTGTTCGTGAGCTTGATACAAGAGAAACTGTGATCAAAGGCATAAGAACTCCAAATAATTTATACATACTCAAGGGAGGACAAAAACAATGCTATCTAAGAAAAAATGATGAACCCTGGCTATGGCACAGAAGATTGGGGCATCTAAGCTTCCCTCAAATAAGGAAAGCATGAAAATTCCAAGATGTTCATGATCTTCCTGATATCAGCATTCCAGAAAATACAATATGCAAATCATGTCAATTTGGTAAGCAAACGAGAGCACATTTCCTTGAGAAGGAAGGATCAGCTAGTAAGCCTCTTGAACTTGTTCATACTAATTTATGTGGTCCATCAAGGAAAAAGTCACCTCGTGGAGAAGAATACTTTATATTGTTCATTGACAATTTTTCCAGAATTTGTTGGATAGGACTTCTAAAGCATAAAGATGAATCATTTGAAAAGTTCAAAGACTAAAAAGCTTTGGTTGAAAATGAATCAGATCGCAAAATAAAATTCCTCAGATATGATCGAGGAGGAGAATTTACCTCAGATGAATTCTTCGACTTCTGTGAAGAACATGGAATAAAAAGAGAATTCTCCACCACAAGGACTCCTCAGCAAAATGGAGTGGTAGAAAGGATGAACAGA